>VWPU01019742.1:0-47345 GCA_013398955.1 Callaeas wilsoni
AGCCCTGCCTTCTCCAGTCTCTCGTCTGGAGGTATCTCCCTCCTGCCTGGGCAACCTCAGGTAACGAGAGAGGGCCCACCAGCACTCTCCCCTGAGCTGATAACTTCTTTTGTCTGTTAAGTGTCCAGTCATTATGGCCCATTAGCCACACGTATGGGGAAAATTCCTTAAGAAAGAAAGAAAAAAACAAACAACAAAACAAAAGAACTCCTAAAACCCCTACACCATCGCTGACTGTGTGCATTACAGTCCTCGTTCTTCTTGCTTTGGGTGATAATCTGCAATTTCTTGGAGATTAACTCAAAGCCCAGCCGGGAATGAGGCTATTTACAGAAGGGCAGGTATGTGTGTATTGCGGACAGACACAGGTTCTGCCTGTGAGCACATCTAGCTACGTTCGAGCTTTGGAGGCTGAAGCCTCTGGTAGTCTTTAAGGATGATGATAATTACTGATAGGGTGAAGCAGCAAGGAGGCAAACTTCAGTCTGCATCTGAGAAGCTGCGGATACCCATCCCTGGGAGTGTTCAGGACCAGGCTGGAGTATAAAAGGAAATTGTATGATTCCAAGAGTAGTGTGAAGGCATGAAGAACTAGATGGTCTGTTAAGCTCTCTTCCAACCCAAACCATTCAGTGATTCTCCGAAACTCTAGAGCTATCATAAACAATAGCACCATATTTTTACACTGTCCTCAACCACGTGGACTTCATTAGGACCAAAGCATTTGGCTTCTCACTTTATTTTTAAAAAAGGACATTAGATGCAGCTGTAGCTCGAGAAAAATCCTCAGTGAGTTTGTCAGATACTTTTGGCTTCCATTAGTGCCTAGAGGAATCTAAACCAGCTCCTTGTGACTGCAATGGGAGCAGGTACAGAGCACTCACAGTGGGGGGAAACGACTACAGAAATAGGATTCACAAGAACATTAAACTTCTTCCCATTTATGGTTTGAAGAAAGGCTGCTGGGCTCTTCTACACCAGGAGCACAGCAGGCTGCAAGTTCCTTCAAATCTTTTCATAAAAATTAAATGCATCACATTTCATGTTTTATTTTTTGTTTTGCTTTAAACCAAGTGTATCTTTTACTCAGGTTCTAAGACAGATACTAAAAAAGGAAATACAGTAGTTTGGTAGGCTGGCGGAGGCTTTAAGTTCTTCACAACATCTGGACATCATTACCTCATCTTTCACAGCTGTAATTTGCCATCAGCTGTTCAGAGTAATTTCAGCCATTACAGTTCATTACCTACACATTTTGATTCATTACTGAGAGTACTATTCCTGACAAATATTCCAATATTTTAAAATTACAAACAGCTTGGGGAAGACTGCAGTTAGGGCAACTTAAAAAGCATGCCAGATATTTTCATATACACGTGATTTATGAGCATACATGACTGAAAATCAGTTTTATTCCCACAGGAACTAAATTTCTCCCATACATAGTATCATTGTGATAGTAAAATCACAAGGTTAAACCCCAAACTGCTTTAGTTCTGGACCTCAAGAAGGAACATTCTGAAACAAACAGGAATTAGCTCACATGGGGAGTTGAGAAAGGAGGCTGAATGAGGATTCAAGGATTTGGCAAATGAAGCCAAGATCACCTGACCTAGTGTTGGTGATAATCCCACTTCACACTGGAGGCTAGACCAGCTTTAAGCCTAACAGAGATTCTTCAGAGATCACTCACGAGCTCACATTCCTACTATTCTATCAACTCCTGCGTGTTTTAACAGTTAAAACAGCCGTAAGATTATAAAGACTAACATTAAATACTGTATTTGAAAAGCATTAACCCTCACAAATACAGATCAAAATGGAAAGCTTAAAACACCCTCAATCTTAGATAATCATAACAAACTAGGGGGGGGGAAAAGAAAAAATCAAAAAAAAAATCAAACATGCTACTCAAATAAAATCATGCAGCAACCCAACAGTAAGCAAATGAAAATTCAATCACAATTAAATTCCTTTATTAATATCAACTCATATTTAATCAGTACTTCAATTCCATTTTTATTCCAGCAATGATTACAACAAAATGAAGACATGCTTTTAGTTCACAGAAGTTTAATTAACTGATCTTGGATATGATGCAGCCAAGAAGTCTGACAAAAAGAACTGAGAAGGCTTTAATGCTCGTATCAGCTTGTAGGAAACACAAGGATACAGCATGTGCTATCTATGTGGGATCCAAACACTTCATCCTGAAAACAGCAAAGCAACGAGTTAAGCAGTTCTTGCAGGAGGAAATAAAAAGTCACGTGTGCTAAGGAAATCAATGCACTAGCCTGTTAACCCAGCAGATCTTAATGAATTGCAATTGTGTCCAAGAATTGGCAAGGCTGTAAATTAAAAGTTAAGGACAAAGTTCCTTTGACAAACCTTAGAACAAATTTCAGTTGGATTTAGTATTCAACTTACTGTCGTGGACACATCTATAGCTCAGAGTCCCACCTTCATCTGTTTCATACATCCATCTGTGAAAACTGTTCGCTAATTAAAGCAAGGATACAGGCGTAAAATTAAAGTGAATATAGAAATCAATAAACTATAAATTCTGAACAGAATTTTAGAATTTACCATTTAGAGACTGTTAAAAAAGGTTTCTGAAAGTCAGTTATTCTGACTTCCTGGGGAATACAGTTTGCCTGCCTTCCTTTCTGAAGCTTACAGTAATACCTGTGCTTAGGAAAATGTTAATCAGTAAGTTGCTTTCTCACTCCATCTGTCCACTGAGTTCTTTTCTGTGTACTCACGAGATCCTTTAACCAGTAAATTAAAAGTCATCCTAACATGTCTGGGCACACAGAACATCACCTAAATAAAACTGCAGTATTAATGTCTCTGGGAAGCAAACTAACAAGGATTAAATGGACTAACCATTCAACACACAGAAAGGACAACTGGCAAGACTTAACAGATCTGCTGCTTAGGACATGGGAACAGACAGGTTAAAAAAGCCAGTTACTGCACCAGCAGTCCTCACTGGAAGCTCCTCTGAGCTTACTAGAGGGGCTTGCACACAACCATTTATTGCTTCAAGGCACCGCACTTGTAGCTTTTGTAACAGATTTCCACTGGTGCAGCTAAATTTACACACCTCCTTCAGCTCAGTTAAGCTAATGCAACACCTTGTGTGGACACCTGCACTGCCTCAGAGCAGAATTTTTCCTGCAGTATTTTAAATGTGTTAATTTAATCAAATAAACATTTAGCTGCTTTCCAATTTTGTGATCCATGACTTCTCCACAATGCCTCCAAAATTTATTAGGAGGAAAATCAATGTGTTTCAGGACAATCAAGCTTTACAGATTGCACTGCCATACAAACAGTCCTCTTCCATTGCTAGAAGAAGCTATGATTATCAAGGCCAGGTATATTTCCAAACATAGTCCCTTCTGTCCAGTGAAGCCAGCTCCTGTTTTAAGTCTCCGTATTGTGTCAAGAAAAGTTACTGACCAGAAAGTTCATGAAAGCTTCACAGATCAGATTCAGCGTATGATCACTGAATGAAAGATGCTTATTTTAGAACAGAAAACTGCAATACTTCCTTTATAAGGAATATTACTATAGCACTACATAGAAAAATCACTGACAAGGGATCTAAGCACTCTAATTTATTCCACACTGCAAATTAAAGAGAACATATTTGAGATCTCTGTATGAAAACCATCACCATGGTGAACACAAACATTACAGCTAGAAGAAATTTCACATTTTTGAAAGCAATGATACTATTTACTTCTCCTAAAGTCCAAATAAAATAAAAACATCATTTCTTCAGCTATGTATTTATCCAGCCCCTACTGGGATTTAAATACAGCATCTCCATTAAGTCAATCCTACTGAGAATGTTTTAATCAAGTTTAGTGTGATGCACAAGCTCCTACACCAACACCAGATTCTTTTTTAGTTTCAACTGGATTTTTTTGCTCCTCTTCTTTCAGCTTCACTTCTCTAAAGTCTTCCCTGACTTCTTCTAACAGACCTGGCTTGAAAATGACGTCCAGTGCTGTCATCGCCAAAGCTTTTGCTGTGCGCAAGGCATAGAACTGAGCAGTCTCTGACCCTGCAGAAAAAAAAGTAAGAGGAATTTCAGGGTAGATTACCAATATTAAACCTCTTGCTTAGTGCATAAAGCATATTTTATAAAATAAGATCAAGCTGCAAGAACATTTTCTTAAAAATCTACTTGCATTAAGTATACCTACTTTCCCATGCCTCAAAATATTTTTTCCTTTGAAAGTACTTAATTTTCTGCTACTGATATAAACAACTAAGACTGAGAACAGGAAAGTGACTGTTCACATTATGCTCTTTAGAAAATGTGAAGTTTTATAAGCTAGCACTGTTACGTTCCTAAGTACTGTGTTTTAGGAGTAAAAATGACTCTTATCTTTTGGCTCATGTTTAGAAATTCTTCTGAACATGCTGTTATGGATAATTCTGCTAATTTCTTTTGTCTAGATGGTATTATCAAATCAGGCTTTTAGTAAGAGGAATGGTCATCCTACCCATATACATGTAACCTTAAACGCAAACCCAGAAATTCTACACTTGTCAGCTTTTTCTGGAACTCTACTATTAATGTTAATTGTTTCAGGGTCCTCATTCAGCTCAGACCACATCATGCTGGACAAAAGCAACCCTGTTTCTACAAGGTATTCACATGCAGCCAATTTCAGATCTAGTACTTAAAACATTTTTAAGTATTTACTACACAGTAGCTTTGAACACCAGTGAAACACAGGAAAGCTTTAATTCTCCGTAATTTGAAATATTTCTGATTTCGAGATTTGCTGTAGTGCGCAGTCAGCAAGCAGTCTGTACAATGCTTAAGGATTCCAAATATAAACCTCTAACCCTTTTCACTTCCACTCACCTGCAGCTTCTGTGTACTGCTCAGTATGATTCAATGCATCAGAGCCAATATAAAAATAAGGATGAAGCCCAGGGACCACAAATGTAACATTTCCAAAGTCCGTGGAACCTAGAAGCAGCATACAGATTTTCTTAATGAAAAACTGTTGGGCAGTTTTGAATTCTGTAAGAAAATGCATGATAAACATTCTCTCCAGCCCGTGTCTAAAATGCAATATCCTTTGCCCCAAATACTAAAATAAAAACATTCCTAATGAATCATTCTCCATACAAATATCTCCTGTCACCAAGGTGTTTTCCCTAACTAGCCATCTTCAGCTGCTGCTCTCCAGTGCGCTTCTGATCAATGATCAGGTACTGGACTGCAAGGAAGATGTATCAGCATGTTCCTATTCCTTTTACAGCTCGTTTTTTATAAAGCATCTCCTGATAGTAAGCTGTTAATTCAGAAACAGGAAAGCTGCAAACCTTAGGAGTGTCAGGCAGTTCAGCTATTTCCCTGCCACAGCCCTTTAGAACTAGGCCCAACAATTCCTGCTTCTCACCAATATGCAAATATTCAGCATTCTGTAAGGGACTAAAGTAGAAACTATCTTTAAACAAAAACAGATCGAGAGTAACTGTTTTTCCCCTCATTTGTTTTGATTATTCTCAGTTATGGAAATCTCAATGGCACAATCACTCTTGAAATAAAATCAGAACTAGACTCCAGACAAACACCTGATAGCAATGACTGTGGATTTTAATGATGATTCTTTCATGCCTACCACGTTCGGTATGTTATCTAGAACCTATCTCACAGCTTTATCTACTGAATATCATCCCAAAGTAGAAGATTCTTCATAGTAAATCATCCAAGAGTCTACAATTACATCCCAAGTATTTTTTGGGTTTTTTTACCAAAACAAGCAATCCACTCATTATTTGTCAAAATGACATTTCGAAGCTGGGGAAATCAACATACCAGTTATTGTGAAAACCAGATACCAGAGGAAGCATTGTTTTGTAGCAGGGAAAAATAGGGATGACCCACTAAGATCTCAATTACCTTTTTTGGGGCCAGAGATGCAAGAATTTGTTTCTTTAGCAATGGTGTATAGAATTTACTTTTAACAAATCAGGTAGCCTATATAGCATGATACTTTATGAAAAGAAGATATTGCTAATGCCTTAGATTTAGTAATTAAATGATAGAGGAATAGAGATTTTACTTGGAAGCCTATAGTTATTGAAAGTGAGTCCACAGAGCCTACATTACGAAGACAAGAGTTTGCTATTTACTCCACTTACAGATAATGGAAACAGCAAAGCTTGTTTAAAAACATCTCATCCCATAAATTCAGGATGCATTTGAAGAAAATCCAACTCCTAGCACAGCAACAAGTTATTTTAATTTCCAGTAGAGTTTGCACTACTAATTCATTCTTTGGTCAGCCTGGACAGACTAAACCAAGGGTTCTAGACCTGCCTTACTAAGTCCTAACACACAAACAGCTGCAAAGACTGTGCTGCCCTTTTCTCTACTCTCACTTAGCGAATGAAACATTAGAAATTTCACTGCATCATAGCTCTCAGTCATGTCATTCCTCCTAAATTTATATCCATATTCAATGTACTACCAGTTGACATGTTATTTTTGCTGAATAGAAGAGATTTAAATTGGGTATTTTCTATTAATATGGAGAGGCAAAATCCAGGCAGCTTTTAATAAAAATGTGACAGCTATATCTTCCCCTCAATCAGAAAAAATGTTACATCCTTTATGGGAATAACAAAGATAGGTTTAGAACACCAGGTGTTCCAATAGTTTCCACACAAACATCTGAAACTGTATGCTTGCTAGACACATACAGATTGGGATTCCTTCTGGAAGCATAAGAAATTGCAGTTATCAATGCAATACACATAATCCTGCACTATCTTCAACAGAGAGATATTGGAGTTCCAACCTCTCAAAAATATATCCTGAAGCCTCTTCAAGTCACTGAATATTTAATGGAGTCAGTATTACCACAAACATAAAGGGAGGGGAAAACACAAAAGATTCCAGGAAACATTTATATACAGTCCCAAGCTTCAAAAGTGGAATTTTCAAATATACTAGACCTTCTTAAGATTTTCTTTATCAGCCTTGTGCACAGGAAGCCAATGAACCCCATGAATACTACATTTTGACCAGATTAAGTTATCATGGGTGTGGGTGCCTCAACTAAGATATGTTTAGCTAAGCCATCTGCTTTAGGAGGTTATGGATATCCTGTAGTAAAGCTACCCTACGACCAGTAGAAGGAGAACGGGTGCTGGCACCTGGTCCGAGCTAGCTCAGTTTCGCATTATGTCACGTTCCCCTGGCGGCGTGCCCAGCGAGCAGAGCGGCGCAAGGCACACCCGGAGTCGTGTGATTTGATGTACTCGAGGAAGCCTTGGCGGCGCTTATCTGCCTAGAGCGATACCTGGGAGCAGACCGACACTAACACCCATGCAGAGGTGGCAGCGAGTACGCTCAGCTCTTAGCGACTGTTCTGCTGCACAGACATGGAGAAGCAACTGAGCTATCTTCCTTCCCTTTCAACAGAAGAAACTGATATCCTAAAAGAAAACATTGAAAACCACATGAAAACTAAACAGAAATAGAGGTCTTGAAAAAGACGACATAAAATACTCAACTCCCCCCAGAAAAGGGTAGCATACAAAGTTCCACTCTTGTGGGTCTGGAGACTGTGCTTTGTTATCTCTCCTGAATTCCCACTGCGAAAATTCAGAAGCTGTGGAAAGAAAATTCAGTAAAACCTGCAGTCCGAGATAAAAAAGCAATTCCTCAGGCACATTTTGACATTTGACATGCAATTCAAGGACAGGACAGCCATACAGGAAGTTTTGGGTTCAGCAAGCTAACGGTTAACATTTAGCATATAATGTAACTCACATACGAAAGCCCTATTGCAACTGGGTGTCCGTGCAAAGTTCACTTCAACACCTCTGGACAAAAGCAAGATCACCAATATTCACAGTCATCCTTACTACAATGGTTTGAAGGAACCAACTAGCAGAGCTCCAGAAAGCTGCACTACAGCAAACATTCTAAGGCTCTTCAGCCCCTTTCTTTGGCTAAACAAGCAAAGTAGTCAATGTTATTTGTATTACACTGAAGAAAGAAGGAAGAAACCTGCCTTAAGTTATAATACGTTTTTAAACACAAGACAATGAACCAGTGTTTAATTTGGAAGGAACGTAAGAAACAAGAAAAAAAAAATCACAATTAGATACCAAGTATACCCATTAGATACAATGTTTCCCCTACCCACAAAAAGAAGTTTGGAAAGCTGTTCCTAAACACTAAGTTTGTCCAAACTCCAAAGATAATCTGCATCTAATATAAAGAAGATAAGTACCACAATCAAACTAATTAGAATAACTTTTTACTGCGAACAGTATTTTCCTTCTAAGACAAAAATCTTCAGCATGAATGGAGTAAAAATGTTCATAAATACAGTTAAGATAGTAGTGAAGGCTAAAGGTATGAGCAGAAGTTAGGACTTAAGCACAGCTCCTGTAGGAAGATTCTGTAAAATAAAAAAGTGTTAAGGATAACGAGAAACCCACTTAAGCATTCAAGAATTCCCATTTCTGTTATAGCTCGGAGACCAAAAAAGTTAAATTGTTTGAGACACAGTCAAGATCCAAAAGTGAACACCTACTTGAAGAGCACCCTTTTGAAAACTAATCTGTTGAACTCATGAACTAAAATTAGAGGCATGTAATTACCTGTTAATGAAAAGATTAAATTAGGGTTAGTGAGATACTTAAACTTCCATTTATAAATCTCTCCAAAAACTCCCTCTAAAATAATTGTTAAATTCTAGCAGATTTGTTTATATGTAAGCTTGGAAAATATTATTAAACAAGGTTCCTAAAAACCAAGTCTCAGCCCCATTCATAGCAAACCAGGATTCTGTACTTTAAAGCCACAGAACGAGATGCAAGTCATTACACAACCTCATGTTCTCAGAAAAACTGCTTTCAGCTTTCCATCCTTTCCCCCAACCAAACTGTTTATTACATCAAATATTTTCAAAACTATTATCAGAAGGTGTTTACTGCTTTTCTTACCTGTTCTTAGCTTCTACAACAAATACAGAAACACAGGCCAGAAATATAAACCTTTTACAGAGCTTCAGGTCTGTAATTTGGTTTTTTCTTCTGACCTAACTGTGTTTAACTTAGCTGTATTTTGGTATTTTATACATTTGAGGGTTGATCAACCTAAGCTTAAGTCACAATGAAAAATGCAGCTGGAGTTACCTGACAAACCATTCAAGATAGCATCTTCTGATATAAAATCTATTCCAAGCTTCTTTCCATTCTCCTTGTAAATTTTCTGCAGAGTCTTATTTGGAAGCACATTGTAGTAATCATTTTCACCACCTTTTATTTCCACCTAGAGAAAAACCCCAAATTATTTCAAGTTTTTCTCCAATGTAAGCCAGTTTAACGTAAACAATCTGAAGGCCAAAAAAACCCCCCTACATATCCAGACTTCAAGTCCAAAGCAAAACAGACGTGAGTGCTACGTTTCTTTCAAAAATACAACATTCCGCCAAATATTACCCTTGATCAAAACACAGCTGGTGTTCTGTTCAGTTTGCACTAGACAGCCAAATTCCAAAGCAAGAATTTCAAAATTTTCTCCAAAAATAGGAAACAAATACTTCCTGTAACAGTGTCTAATGATTTCGCCTGCAGGTACCACTAAACTACATCAAAATAAACATAGGCTTTTATCAAACTGTGTTTTACCTTTTTAAAGAATGCTTCCTGTAACTACAGCCCCATCCATGAAATGGCTTCACACAGGTAAGAAATTTGAAAACAAATGGAAAAAACCTATCAATGTCAAATTTCAAAAGAGATCCTAACTTTCATTCTGCATAAAGTGCACTTTCTGAAACCCTTTTCTAGATATAGTGAAGGGGACACAGTGGGAAAACAACATCTAATGCTTCAAATAGACTATAAAAGTGACATGCTAACATTCACATAACCCATACCTATTTGTTTTGATGATCACATACATTCTTTTTACAGCTGAATTAGTCATAAGCCTGTAATTAACAAAGCAAGTAGAACCATCTATCTTAGCAACACAAAACAAGGTAGTCATATTGCTTGAACCAGCTAGATGAGACACACTTCCATTTACTAAAAGAAAAGAAATGAGAATCCTAATTGAAAAATCACTCCGCTTTTCACATTTGGTTGCTACATGAGCCTGCTGTCTAATGGGGCAATGGACCTAATGGACAAGAATACGGGAAAAAAACAGACAGAAGACCCAATACTTGTTTTGCTTGTTTCTACAGGTGAGGTTTGCCATCAAGCCTCCCAGGTCTCTGAGCCTGGAAGCACTATCTGTATGATAAAAGCATCACCGACAGCAAAAGAAAAAGAAATTACAGGGCACTTAAAGAAATTCTATGTACATGGGATCAAGCAGGATGAATCCCAGGATGCAGAGTAAGAGAAGCAGAAATGCAGTCTGGGAGCTATCGTTTTTTAAGTGTCACTGAAACAGAGGGATGTTCCAGCTCACTGAACAAGAGCTAAAGACCACATCCTCTTGAAGGGCCAAGACGAGGTCCTTGAAAACTACACACTCCTCAGATCATCCTATCCTCAAGCTCCCAGAGGGATTACAGAGCAAATAAATCCTTCTAGGACTTATGCCCAAGGTCATGAATCACAAGGTGATTGTCAACACCCAGCATACAAGATGGAACTCATTTAAGAGCAGATAGCGCATGACCAAGCCTAGCTCTGCATGACAACATGTCTGGCTCAGATGACTCAAAACGTGCAAGCGCCAAGTGTTTTATAATCAGTGGCACAAAATACCACATTGCTGCCTGTTACTTCTAACATTCATCTGCAACTGAGACTTGGTGCCATTAGTGTTTTAGTATTTTTATTGCTGATGTAAACAACCCCTGTGAGACCACATCTGGTGCTGTGTTTGTTTTGTTTCTCGTCAAAGAAAGACTGGAGCTAGGCCAGGGAAAGGCCACCAAGATGATTAGGTGGAGAACACAATGTACAAGGACAGGCTGAAAGAACTTGGTCTGCTGAGCCTTCATAGAACAGAAGGTTAGTGAGGCATCTTACTGTGGTCTACAGTTACCAGATAGGAAGGGTACAGAGAAGGCAGAACCAGACTTCTCACATGTCAAAGTGATGCAACAAGAAGCAACAAGGGAAATTCCCATTGGATACAACAGAATCACAGAGGGTTGATGTGGGAAAGTACCTATAGAGGTCACTGCTGGAGTTTTAGGAGTTCTCCTTTTGGGTTTTTTCCCCCTTAAGGAATTTTCCCCCATAAATGTTGCTAGGAGACAGTAACGACTGCATACCTAACAGAGACAAAAGTAGTTGTCAGCAGAGAGGAGGGGTGCAGCTGGCTACTCTCTCTTTACCTGAGGTTTCCCGCGTAGGGGAGAGATACCACGAGACTTGGGCTGGTAAAAGACAGGGCTAGGGCGGCCCCTTGCTCTCTCTCTCTGCTTCGGAGGAGGACAGTTGGAGCTGCTGCTTGGGGGACGGAATTCGCTGCCGCCAGAGCCCAGCCCAGTCCTGCTTCTGCCACGGGGTGAGCCTCTGCTCATGAGAGCAGTCACTGAACTGGGACCTTATTAACACCTACCTCACTAAAGGAGGGACTTTTCACCATGTGCCTGGGTGCCTGAGATCATGAGCCTGTCTCTCCCTGCCTTGCTTGGAGCCAGGCTGCCGCTGCCCCGCCCCTGCCAATTATTCAGCGTTGCTCCAAGTTTTCACTGCACTGTAGCCCCACACCCCCTGCCTGCTGAGACATCCTGCGGTTCCAGCTACAGCCGCAGAGCTTCTGATACATCTCATCCACCACCCTGGGATTTTTGCTCATTCCTGCTGTTCCAGCTTGCTGCTTCTGAGAGTTGCTCAGCACCGGGCTCAGCTGTCCCTGGGGGTTTTTGAGGCGAGCCTCTCTTCCCTCCCTTTCCGTCTCGGTCACGCTGCCATTACCATGCGCTCCCCAAGTTCGCGCCGGAGCGCCCCCTGCAGCCGCGGGGGAACCATCGCACCTGCCCTGCGCACCGGGAGCCTCCAGCGCCCCTGCCGGCTGTGACCGGAACTGCGCCGAGGGGGAAAGTGCCTGCGACCGAGACTGCCATCACAGGGTTCTGGTTCTGTTTCGTGGTTAATGTCAGAGTTGTTGTTGGTTTTGCCTTATTAGATATACTAGTAAAGAATTGTTATTCCTATTCTCATATCCTTGCCTGAGAGCCCCTTAATTTCAAAATTATAATAATTCGGAGGGAAGGGGTTTACATTTTCCATTCCAAGGGAGGCTCCTGTCCCCTTAGCAGACACCTGTCTTTCAAACCGAGACAGTCATCTTGTCCAGTTGCCCTGTTCAATCAGGCTCACCTAGAGCTGGTTGCCCAGAACCATACTGAGATAGCTTTTGAATATCTCCAAAGATGGAAACACTGCAATCTCTGCAGGAAACCTGTTCCAGTTCTCAAGTCATTGCAACATAAACATTAGGAAAACCCTTGTTCACCACGAGATGGGTATAGCACTTGTTGAAGACGTGGTAGAATTTCATCCTTGGAAGTACTCAAAAGTCCACATGGCACTCAGCACCCTGCTCTAACTGGTCCTGCCCTGAACAGAAAATTAGACCAGATGACCTCCAGAGGTCTCTCCCAACACAGGTTCTTCTAGGATTCTATGGCATTCTATTTACAAACCAAAGCTTTCTTTCAGGACACAAAGCAACAGAACAGCAAGAAGTGTAACAGTAGTTTAGATTTACTTTGGCTAAACACTATGCAGACAAATAAAGTAAACTGTGATTTCCTGTTCGGGTCTGTGTAACAGAAACACATGACAATGAATATACTGTCTTACCTTGCATCCTGTGGCCAGTGCTGCAGATTTGAAGCAGTTTTCAACCTTCTCTGTCAGAACAGAAAGCTCTTTCCTTGAAGGAGCACGCAAGTAAAACTCTAGTTCAGTGTAAGAAGGAATGATGTTAGGTTTCACACCACCATTTTTTATTACACCTGCAGAAAGAGAAAAGTCGTGTTGTTAGTGTTAAATGCAATTGCTTGGTCTTCAGCCTTGTCATGAAATTCCTGGGTCAAGAACTATAAATATATAAACAAAACAAGGAAACATCAGCTGAGCATGAAATACAAAGAATACAAAAAATGCAGTATGTGGACGAAGTTTCTTCATCATGTCAGATTAAGTGGAACACGTACATGTCTTTCAGCGCAATTTCACAGCATTCTTTGGTTAGGCATCCGTTTTACATCCCAGAGTCAAGTCAAACTAGCATTTCTAATTAATCCCCTAAAATTCAATGTACTGGAGTCATAAAGCAATCTGTCTGCCAACAAGAAAAAAAAATGCTGTAAGGGCTAACTTGGATTCCAATTTTTAAACATTTCCTCAATAGGAATGTTTCCAACTTACTTTGTGAGCTTGAAGAAAAACTGAGTAAGCTGCATTTCTCAGCAATACTGGAAAAATGTGTGTACTGAAGTGCACAGAATGTTCATTAGATTGCTCATATTATTTCTTCAGAAATATTGGCATGTATATATACATGTAGCTTTATTCACAAGTGCAGTTTGAGTCGAAAGTGCTCCCTTTCGAAATGTGTGACTAACTACATCTTTTACCATTACAGCATCAAAGGCATTACCATAAAAGTAGTATTTAGATAATACAAGAACACATTGTAGATCCCACTTCCACATTAGATTGCATTGCACTAACAGCTAGCTGCTTCCAACAGGCTGTTTCCCTGGCTTCCTACCCTCAGTTTCTAGTATGTCGAATTAGATTTGTTTTCTGTAGAACCTGAGAAACTTTTACCTCAAATGGAAATATTGCAGAAGTTACTGATGTGTGTCACTGAGGCCTGAAGAGACAGCACAAACGGGGTGCAAATAGGCAACGAAACTTTTCTTTTGGTGCAGATAATCTATTAAGAACTTCACCTCCAGTCTCAAATAGTCAAAATAAAAAACAAAGTGTTGAATTAATCCAGTATCAGTATTTGTCCATAACAATAGGAACAGCTCAGATAAGAGGGATAGACATCACAGGAAAGGAAGCAGTTACGTATTCATGCAAATTTGCATGACACATACCCATAACAAGCTTTCTCAGAACAAGCAGCTTCATGAGTAAACAGCTTTCACTTGTCTTGTCCAGCACAATTGTAAATGAAACTGGAGAGAGTCTGAGTAAGTCTACAGTTAAATTTCAATACAACTGCAATATGGACCGGACAGCAGACCTGAATTAAAAGTAGGCTGCCTGCACACTATTAGTAGCACCCAATTTGCCCTTCAGGATGGAAACCTTTTTTTACAACCTGTTTAATACAACTTCTTGAGCAGGAAAAAAAAAACCCCTACATTCCTGTTTTTCAAGGGGGTAACATAAACTCTATTCATAAGCAGGGAAGAAAGATAACATCAAAATCTAAGATGAACTCAAGACAACAGTATTTCAGTACATGAAACATTGGTTAGAAATTCTAGACTTTCAGCCATGGAAGTTATTTCAGCTTTTGTTAGTGGGTTAACACTACTATTTCTAGGATCACTTAATTCAGCCGCTGATTATACTGCAAGTCTACAACATGAACTCTCCTACACAATGTTGTAAAGAAAGCATTTCTAAAATTAAATCTCATTCTGGCTGCTTGTCCTTTCCCAGAAGTAATTTAAATATTTCCACTTTGAAAAACCAGGTTTATGACAGCAGTTGTATCAACACAGTAATTTCAGTTTTGCTGCTGTTCAGGAAGCATTACCTCTAGAAGGCTAGTTTAGATACTTAAGATTTTTTGCCAACATTACCCATATAGCCTTTAGAAACTATGAAGAAAGCAGTATTTAGGGGTTTAGGCTTAGATTCAACGGAAGACTTGGGCATCTTCAGCCTTAAACCGCAACACATGGGTTGCAGACACCAAAACTCATAATTATGTGCCTTGTTTTCTACAGAGAAATAGGATAGAGAGGCTGTGCCTGCTGTCTGAAATTCATTCGGGCATGCTGCGCAGCAGAACTGCAAATAGCTTCATCTACAGTCAAAAGGATTAGGACTCCATTCAGATACGCTGGAGAGAAATACACACTTGTATTATATACAGCACAAGCAGCCAAGACACATAATGATTAGCTCAGAACTTCTGGAAGGGTTTTTACCTCATAAAGAGTATTCCAAACAAACAGCTCTACATTCAAAAGTCCTGCAGAATTTGCAAAGTTTCTTAATTTCAACTTGGAAAAAGTTGTGTTGGGTGTAGTAAGGAAACCTGGGTTTATAGCTGAAGGGAAGCTTCATCTCACCTTTTGAACGTTTCTCACTTTAGAGACAGAAATGCAGGATGTTGAAGGAGGACGATTCAAGCTTAATGGTTAACATGGCTTAGAGCAAAATGGCCTTTCTAATCCAAAACCTACTAGATATTAAATATTAGAATCCAGTGAACCTTTAGTTGATTGGGCTACTAACCAGAACTATAATCTTCTGCCATCATGTGTTTTTTGTACTTCACCAAATAAATTTCATTCCAGACCACTAGACCTGTCTAGTAAATGCCGTCTAACTAATGGAATGTCTACTAAAATGTGATGCAATAAGAAACACTTCGTTTTTTGGAGGCATTTAATCTTACACCTTTGCAAAACCACATATATTAAGGAGTTCAAGGCCATGCACCAAAATAAATTTGGCACTTCTTTCTTTCTTTCTGAACTGCAACTTCAAGATTTATAATTTGTCTAGCCTTCACCTGGGCATCGGAGTCCCCTTTCAAATCTGACCTCTCAGCCTATTTTGAGCAGTTAGTTCTGGACATTGACATAATTTTAAAGATTGCACACACATCATTTAAATGAAATGGTGCTGTTTCATAATATTTGAAGTCACTATGCTAATTCAGTGCTTTAGTGCAATACTTTGGAATGTGTGATATTCTGTGTTAGTACTTTAACAGCCTAAACTCTTACTTGCTGGACATTAGGTTTAACAAAGATCTCACCATGAACTCTCCAGGTCGGTTTCATTTGCTGTCTTAAAACAGACAGATTGTTGTACGCAAGAACAGCAGCATCTAATGCATTAACTCCTTCCCAAGGATAAGCAGCAGCATGAGAAGCTTTTCCATAGTATTTCACAGTCACGCTAGGAAATAAAAGGCATTGCTTATTTGTTTCTCATTCACTGAAAAAAAAATCTTTGAAATAAAAGAGTTCCTTTTGTTCCCACAAATATATGTTATGTAAATTTTGTGCAGCATAACACCAAACAATTTACCTGGCACTAGACTGTCGCGTAGTTAAACCATCTTTGAGTGTAGAAAAACGCTGAAAGATTTCTAGAAAACCAATAAAATGGAATGATACCAAGAGCCAGTCAGGCAAGGGAGTTACTGGTACACATACCATTATATAGCCTTTTCCTGAAGAGTACACGTTTTACATATTAATTAAATTCCTCCAACACTCCTTTTACACTCCCTGACTGTTCTGAGACTTAAAGTTACTAACACTCTTCTCAGAGGAGAACAAACCCTTTTCTCTGATTCAAAATCAGAAGTTGAGTGTCCTAGTTCTTGTAAAATAAAATGTGTACAGTATGTAAGACAGCAAAAGCCTGTAAGATCACATACAATCCATGCCTAAATAACAAAAGTCAAGTTTTACAAGTATAGTGAAAGTATAGCCTACTGTAAAATACAATTATGTTACAGCAAGGATGTTCTCTCCTTGCACCCTTCAAAAAAGGTGGTAGAAAGGCTTGCAACGAGGAGGAAATCTAATGCAAAGGCTATCCTCCAACTTCATAGAAGTCATAAAATAGTGCACCTTAACATATCCAGTAAAAATTCATGCTTTGCTTCATCTGAGGGCCATTAATATTAGCCTTACAAAACAACTTTGTATTTCAGACTATATGAAAACTCTTTACACAGAAGGAAAATATTAAATACTGACATTGACATTTAAGGTCTCACTATTTAGAAAATAAACAAAACTAAATATTTTTGTACTCCATACCTACTCCTTTACAGAAAAAACTCAATCTTCAAGCCTAAAGAGTTCCTCTCACCCCAAGACACACAATCTGTCTCATCCAGCCATGACCAGCCTAACTTGCTTTTCCCTCTGTCTTGCACAAATGCCTACTTAACCAGCTATCCTGAAGTGACCCCTTGTGCTCAGAACCATGCCACAGCTGCAACTTAACACTAGCACTTAAATTCTGGATGGCAGAGGGACACAATGCTGTGTACTGTTGCAACAGGAAACATCTCCTACTACTGCTGCAATCTAAATTAAGCATGCCTTTTTCTGTACCCATTAATCTTCCAAGACAATCATAGAACCAATTCTCTAGACTTTGAGTTTTACTTAAAATTTTTTATCATTAAGAAATATAAGAAACTTGTCCCAAGTTTCATCCAAGTCCCAATACATCCCAAGTATTAGACTGCAACCCCTCAAATCAACTCACAAAGATCCCTGGACGGTCTCAAAAAAAATGGAAAGAAAACAAAGTACAGCAAAAAGTCATGCTGCAGCATTTTTTCCACAAGAAACATGTGTTTCTTATTAAGAAAATGTTCTTTCAGCATTCCTTACTTGTACTTCTTTTGCTACACAAATGTCACAGATGCTCAGAAAATCCTAACAGACTCTGCAGAATAATAACACCCTAAGCCAGTTTAAGAATACCAGCAGAAGAATGGGGATCCTGTTTGACCAACAATAAACAGGCCAATTAAGTGAAGGGTAAGTGAATAAGAATCAGCAAACTTCAGCATGTATTCACCAGTTATCCCAATATGTTAATCTTATTTCAGTCACAAGCCAGCTTTCAGAATTGTAGACACAGCAATACTAGCAACTTATTGATCACCAGTCCTTAAACTCCATGCGAACAACCAAAGATCAATTACAAATTAGAAAAACTGCCTTTCTATCTTTGAAACTTCATAATTACATAAAACATGACAAACTCAGTATTTCAAGCTTTTGGAGGTAATAAGTTGTTTCACTAAGCACTTCAATTCCATGCCTCCTCCATGTTCAAAGGCTATCTAGGACTTGAATCCTACTGCAGATCCCAGCCTCTGAAGACAGCTTTCCAAATCTTACTGTATCAAACTCAAAAGGTTATTGCAAGCAGAAAGACAAAACTATAACTGAAAACTACATCTTTTTATAGATTATAAATATAGTCTTAAGGTAAAAGCAAAGGCAAGTTGGGCTAAGTCTTGAAGGAGGTTACAATAACCAGTTAAGACTCTTTAGAAACATGACAAAGGAATATAGCAGAGAACTGGTCAGGTAATGAAGACTAATCCTATCTGCTTTACCATGAAACTTGGCAGTAACAAAAGCAAATTATCCACAGGAAACAGCCTTAGTAAAAGCAAAGTGGTCAGTAAAATCAAGCATATCAGAGCTGGACAGTAGCACAACCAAGCTGGAAACAGTTCTCGGTTATAAATGATTGGAAAATTAGTTATTTAAATAACTCAGAATTTAGTCTGAGACAGTCAAATGTACTACTTGAAAAAACTGTTGCACTGGAGGGAGTTTACTAGTGGGGTCTCTGCAAGGTAAGATCCTGGGATCAGGAATCACATAGCACATAAAATGCGGCATAAAACGTAGGAATGAAACCTGCTGCTAGACTACTTCTGGGACACTATGGAAACAGACGTTTACAACATCAAAGGAAGAACAGCATGGCCTTGCAGACTGGCAGAGCAAGAAAAGAATGAAGCTCCAGAGTATTTTTAAAAAATCATGTACTTAAAGACCAAGCATTTGCCTAAGAGTTGATTGCTTGGAAATGACTGAAGATGAAGTTCCAAACATGCCAGCTGTCTCCAAAACTATAAAGAAACACTATGGTCCCTGCATCAGCTGAGTAAGATTTAAGGAAATTGCACCTCATGTACTGTGTACAATTCTGGGGATGCACATACAGCAGGGTGCACTTTAAGACAAGTCAAGTGACTCAAAGCACAAGTGAGCCAGTGCTGCCTCTAAATATCAGGGCTAATCAGAAAAAGACGAGGTGTAATTTTCAAAGAGTTATACGGCTGGCAAAAAAGGAAGCTGTGTGAGGGTAGGACTGTTGTCCATCCTTACACGGGGGGCAAACATGAAAGAAAGACAGCAACTTCTTTGGATCAAAAACAAAAAGCTGACGTGAGAGTTAATACACATAACATGGCCATGACTAAATTTAGTGTGGAAATTACTACAGATCCAAACTTCAGTCAGGCTTAGCTGGCCAGTTCTTTTCTAAAGGAGGAAGGCAAACCTGAAACACCTTCCAAACTTATTAAAATCCATAGAGGACCACATGACTGGCATCCAGGAAAGCATGGAACTAGACCCTTGAGACTCTGCAGTTGCATCTTTAAATTCTACTTTAACAGATAGCATAATCACATGCATGTTTAAAAGAAACGCCTAGAAACATCAGAACAAAGAATAAATTTTTTGGACACATGGAAGATTATCTCAGAGCAGTCAGGGATTTGAGTACTGGGCTGAACACAGCACTTTGGAAGAATGACTCAGAGTGCCATTCCCTAACAGTAACCTGGCTCCTTAGCTGACTGCAAATACCTTTGTCTGAAGGGCACCTGCAAGGCTCCAGGTTCAGCCACTGATAAAGCAGGTCCCCTTCTCAGGAAGGGGACAAAAGGCTAATAACAAACCACCTCTTTCCACCTGAACCCACCCACTCACTCATGCTCGGCCACGTCGGGCAGGTAAGCAGCGTTTTCTTGTGAGGGGTGCGCCATGAAAACCACATCCAGGCCCTCGAACGCTCCAGCCTTGATCAAGTCTATTTTGCCTCCTCCTTGCTCTTCCGCGGGCGTCCCCAGCACCGTGATCTGCAGCACAAACGCACAGAGAGAGTCAGGGGCTGTCACGGAGAGCTCACCACCGCTCCCCCGGGACGGCTCCCACCTGCACGGCCACGGGCTCCGCCAGGCTCTCCAGGGCGGCCTTCAGCGCCAGCGCGGCGGCAGCTCCCACCTCGGCGATGAGGTTGTGGCCGCAGGCGTGCCCGAGCCCGGGCAGCGCGTCGTACTCGCAGAGGAAGGCGAGGCGGAGCGGGTCCTGCGGGGCTGCCGTGCTCCAGTCGGCCCGGAAAGCTGTGCCCAGCTTGTAGCGCGGCTGCACGGCCCAGGCGGCGCCGGGCGGGTCCCCGCCGCAGAAGAAGCGGGTCAGGGCGTCATGCGCCTGGTGCTCCGCGTACGCCAGCTCGGGATGGCTCCAGATGTCGCGGCTCAGCGCGCCCAGACGCGCAGCGTTCAGATCCACGCTCTCGCACGCCCGCTGCTTCAGCGCCTCCAGCGCGGCGGCGGAGCCGCTCTCCGGCGGCTCCTGCGGCTTCATGAGGCCTCGGGAGCGCCGATCCCCAGCAGACCCACACCTGCCCTCCGGCGTGACACCTGCGCTGCCGCCTCCTTTTATTGCCTCTGCCATGCCGCGGGGCACGCTGGGAAATGTAGTTCGTAATCGCGGTCTGGCCTACAGGCGGCGCCCAGTCGGAACTCCCCGCCCCAGCGTGCCTGGCGCGGGGCGCTCCCGGCCAGCCAGCGGAGTTTCGCGGGCCCGCCCGCAGCCCGTGCCGGCCGTGCTGCCGGGCCCTGCTCCCTCGCTCCCCCACCAGTGGGATCGCGGAGAGAATCGAAGGGTAAAAGGTTGAAAACTCACAAGTTGAGATAAAGACAGCTCCATAGGGAAAGCAAAAGCCGCGCACACAAGCAAAGCAAAGAATGAATTCACTGCTTCCCGTGGGCAGGCGGGTGTTTAGCCATCCCCAGGAGAGCAGGGCTCCATCACACCTAACGGTAATTTGGGAAGACAAACGCCATCACTGCAAACGTTTCCCCCCCTTCCTCCTTCTTCCTCCCCTTCATGTACTGAGCATGCTGTTCTATGGTCTGGAATGCCCCTTTGGTCGGTTTGGGTCACCTGTCCTGGCTGTGTCTCCTCCCAGTCTCCCAGGCACGCCCAGACCCCTCCCCAGCACGGCAGCACAAAAATCAGAAAAGGCCTTGGTTCTGTGTAAGCCCTGCTCAACAATAACAAAAACATCTCTCTATTATCAACCCTGTGTTCAGCACAAATCCAAAACACAGCCCCGTGCCAGCCATTGTGAAGAAAATTACCTCCACACCAGCAAAAAACAGCATAAAATATTAGAAAGATAAATTACTTGTTGGAAGAATTGCCTTGTTAAACTTTAGGGCTTGGTGTGCTTCAGTGATCTCACACCTCGTGGAGCAGGGTGGTATTAAAAAAGCTTGGGAAGAAGGACGTCCCATTGATAGTGGGGACAAAGAATGCAGAATTTACGGGCCACAAGGACATTTGGCAGAACTCCCACAATAAGGAATAAACTAACAAAGCCAGCGCAGCAACTGTGCTGAAATCAGCTCCAACTGGGTGAAAGGTAATTCTGGCAGAAGGAGGTCATAACCACCAACTCACGGCCCCCTGACTCAAAAGAGGGGAAAGACTGAGCGTGTGGACTACTTAGCACAAGAAGAGAGGGACTCACTTAACCAATAAAAAATAGAACACTAAGTAATAGGAGAACTGTGTAACTTGTAGCCAAGGAACATTGAGACTTTGCTAAAATGCGTAAGTAGGGAAATGTTTTTATAGTCGATTTGCCACCCAGCAGCCTTTTCTGTGCAGAACTGTAAATAAATGAAATACCTGACTCTGTGTGTGGATTGGCCTCTTGCACACTGGGTGAAAGAACCTAATTTGGCACAACATGCTGATGGAACATGCCTTGTTACATACGTGTGTTACCATCACAACGCCCAGAGATTGCATTCAAGCGCAAGGCGTGCTGTGGCTCTCCTGGGCTTGGAAACACGCTGTCTTCTTCAACATCTTCATTTTTCTCCAACCAGGAGCCCTGTCTGACTGGATTTGTGTTTCATCTTTACATTTCTCAGAGATTTCTGCAGTCCAGGCCTGTGAGAGCCAGCTGAACCAACCCACACCTGACAAAAATTGAAGTCAACAGGAAAAAAATGACAAATTCTGGTGAATTGGGTTTTTTTTCCTTTATTCATTTAATTACTAGAAATTCCCTTTTTATTCATTTATCCACTGTATTCTTTCTCCACAACTTTTCTGTCACCTGGAGAGGTGCTTTGGTGTGCTGAACTACAGGTTTCCCCTGTCCACAGGGGATTGGGGAGGTTCTTTTCTTAGTGACACCCGAACCCTACAGGACTCTCGGTCACTCCAAGAAGAGCTCAGGCTCCCATGCCTTACATTTGTCATGAACTATTTTAACCCTTGCAACATACTATGACAAGTATTATGGTTCTGGTTGGTTCTTTCCTCCATCCCCAAATTCTTCCAAGTGGAATAAAGCCACCCACCCCGAAGTGTGCTGAACTGACTTTGAACTATCCTTATGGATACAGGCAGTTGTCAACAGCTGAGGGGGCACATACTCAGCAAAGGGTCACATAATGCAGATCTGTTTGACAAGGGATTTCTAGGGCTGGAAGCCCTTTTGAGCAGGCAGAATGTTCCTGAGGATAGTGCCAGGCCAGCATTCTTTAGGAACAATCGCTCTAGGCATACATCAAACTCAATCCCTTTTGCACTCATGGAAAAAGCTTGCTCCCACTTTAAGTTTTAGTGAGGAGGGGAAAAAAACTTCATATATTTTTTCTTCCCAAGTACCTGACTCCTTGAGGCAGTACTGTTCACTGTATAGTTTTGTATTTCTTCAATAAAAACACAGGGTCCTGTTGAACCTGCACAGATTGATCCTGACACTCTATAGCTTTACATACCTGATCAGTAGTGTGGCATTACAGCTGAGGATGCCGAGCCTCAGAGCCATAGCTGACAGGAATGGTGAGGCTTGGCCACGGAGCAAATTGCACTGTGGCAGCTGCCTCCAAACAAACTGGCTGCTTGTTTGGAGAGCTGAAGAAGGAGTAGAGAGTGCACAGGAATGCCAGCATCTGAAAGTGGGACAAACTTAGCTCTGGCTCCTCCAGGAAAATCTACCACTCATGGAGAACAGCTAAATTACTTTTAGGGATTATGTTATCTGCTCACAGCTTGCGGTTTTCCTTTCCAACTGGGATATCTCAGATAATCAGAGGGTTGAATCACTAGTGGGACCACTGTCTCAATTGCTTGAAATTAACCTTTAGGATATACTTGGAATCCTCTGTGTCTGCTGTGAGGATTTGTGAAGCGTGCAGCACTAAGATATCCAGTAATTTTATAAATTTAAGCATTACAGAGTTTACGCCAGCCTGAGAGTTCCAATTTGCATGTTTGAAAACTGGTAACATGTATCATAATTAGTGTTAACATCCATTAACATAATAATGGGTATGTTATTTTGGTATGTTCCACTTCACAATCCCAGGTAATTTGCACACTCTGTGTACAACCTGCAAGTGTGGTTCCTTGAGAGGGACTTGCTGATGGGGAGAGTTTCCCTCCATACCTCCTGGAATGTGTTCCTGCTGCTGCTTCTATTGTGTGGGTCCAGCAACCATGTTGTCTTCAATGAGCTAGTTCAGTCAGTAAAAATCTGCTTAGAAAAAAAATGGGTATTTTTCATCTGGAAACAGTTTTGTAAGACACACAATAGGTCTCTGCTTCCAAGAGTTCACAGTTCCACCATGATTTTCCCTCATCCAGCCAAGAATTTGTGCCACTTGCTAGGCTGCCTTTGGTATTTGTGGGACTTTTACCTGAGCTGATGCAATTCACTAAAATGGCACAAAAATAGCTTATTAAAAAAGTTGGGTGATGTCCTGTTGGTTTAATGAGTTAAATTGGGCAAAGATCCACAAAGAGCCAGGACAAGGAAGCTGTAGTGAGACTAGATGTGTGGAAGCATGAGCTGCTCAGCCAGCTCAGCCACTCTGATAAATCCTACCCTGACAGAGCTGCTGGGAGCATCACTGTCGAGGACAGCCCACAGAACTAAAAATAAACACAGCTGCAGCACGTATTAAAGCAATGTGGGGGGCTCGGCTGTGAGCAAAGCAAAGAAACATCTTCACATAAGCCGAAGACTAAGCAAGGCCACAAGAATTTTTAATCTGGCACAATAAAAACAGTGCTGTGACTCCTGAAACCTGACCAATTCAGGAAAGACAAAGGAAAAGATGTAAAGTACTTTTATTCATAAGGAACAGATGCATGTTAATGAGGCTTCCATTCCTTTAATAAAGAGCCTCAGCACTCCTGTTCTTGTTCCTATTCTGTCTTTTCAGTGTATGTTGTTTGTGTGGAAGAACCACTGCATATTTACCCCAGAGATAGGATGGTACCTTTCAAATTAGCAATAATTTTCTTGCTCCTTTTATTAGAAAATTTCAGGTCTCAGTTATTCCACTATCATGTTTTTTCTTCTAATTTAGGAGAAGGCACCAGTCTTTTAACCTTTTATGCCGATTTAAACATTCACTGACTATCTTCAGGAGGAAGAAAGCATTTATATTCAATACCTTCGTTTTCTATACGTTGTGCCTTGGGTCATGATTGCAAGAATGTTGCATTATAGTCAATCTAAATTACAAGTCCACAGAATGAAAAACATATAACCACAACATGTTTTTTTCTAAGACAGAGGAAAAATATTGGTCGATTTTTAACAAATAAGGTAAAAAATACTATGATGATATTTTGATTGTGCTAAACAAATTATAATGGAGCATTAGACTGTTTAAAATACTGTTACTATATAGAGGAAATACAACCCAGGCAACATTTATTTGGGAAAAGCAAGAATTGTGCATATATTTGTTCATAAATAAACAAGAACAAACCTCACAGCTGCTAATTCAATTCATATTCCTGGAATCAGGCTGTAAACAAATGCATGTATTTTTGTTTTGGAGGGTGGATGAAGTTCAGTAGCTTTCCATTGGTCTAAAAGAAGGAACATCTGTTGTGGCCATAAAAAACTGGATGATCAAGTTTACCACATCCAACATTAGCAACATTAGGCTTTGAGGTTGAAATCCAGATCAGACTGAACTCGGTGAAAGTTTTGCTGTTAAATTCCGTGTGGCCTGGATTTCAAGCCAAAATCCAAAGCTTTAAAAACAATAGCACAGTGAGTATTAAAAGCACAAGTAGGCTGTTGCTGTGTGTAAGAGCTATACACTGGCTTGCCTAAGAAAACATTCCAGCCTGGTTTACAAATAGATTTACATTAGGAAGCACGTATCGAGACATACAATGCTACAACAGTGAATCCTGTGTTTAAAAAGAAAGCATGGTAAGGGCTTCTTTGGTCAGACCATAATATCAATATCAACACAGGGCAGAAGAATTTTAAGGAACTCAGGAAGAGAAACGGCTTAAGTCACTGAAGCATACTGTCTCTTTTAACCATTACTGGGTCAAGGATGCCACTATACCTCTTATACATTTCTTATTAAGGGAAAAAATGCAGGATAGGTGGTTCGGAAAAGTGAAATCTCCTCCCTGTAGACACATCATTTTCACCACTTAAGAGTTAATCACAGTGTGGTCAAAAATTCAGAGCAGGCTGAGACAGAAAACATGAGCTTATTGTTCCCCCTTAACGTCTGGTTACATCATGTACAATACTCAGAATTAAATCTGAAATTCCTCACACAGCATGTTTTATTAGCCATTTGACTTAGTGGTTAAAACCTCACCATTTGCCCAAATGCTGTGAACCTGTACCAAAAAGGTAAAAGACGTCCTTAGAGCTCAGACATCCTCACTGAGAAGGCAGCTGTGGCTATTTGCTACTGCCCCCAGCTCTTAGTGCCTGCCAAAGATGCCTGCCCCAGCTCTGGTGGCAGAATGAGACACAATTGCCTCTGAGCTGTTTCAGTGCAAAGTCCAAAAGCTTAATTCAAGCTGCCCCCACCCCCCTTGGCATTTTATGCTTTAAACACTGGATTTTATCCTGAAGCAGTTTAGAGTTATCTGTGTTCTCAGTCTGCTGACTCCACTATGTGGGTGGTATCCTCTGGGAGACAGGCAATAATATTTTAAACTGACACAGTTATTTTCAAAACAATCACTTTCATGCACCATTAGCCACAGAGGCTGGTATAAGCTTTGCCAGCTTTAGACTGGTTTAACAAACTACTTTTTTATCTGATGCAGATTTTCATCTGCACTCTGAAAGCTGAAAGAACGCAGCAAGGGCTGAGCTGTAGCTATTCTTTTTTTTTTTTTTTTCCCAGCTGGGGTGAGATTGTTTTAACAAGGAACATCAGGTAACTCCAAGAAAAGTTCAAAAATTGCCTGACTTAAACATTGCCAATTAGAGCAGATAGCTCTAGTAAAAACGACAGGGCTAGAAAAAGTTAGATTTCTTTCTTTGGTTTGTCTCTCTGAAGACTTACATAAAACTTAACAGCTACTATGGGGCTCTTAGAAGTATGCACAACAGAATGTAAACAGAGAATGAAATTATTGATCTCCAAGACTCTTAACACACAAAAGTTAATGACTGCTTGCTCTCTCTTTCACACTCAAATTTTATTTTTGTAACAGCAAGGAAAGTGTCAAATATCAGAGATCTTACCTCAGCAGAAAATGCATTTGAATCCCTCTCACTCCTCCAATAAAAAAATCCTGCCTCAACTGTGCTCTTGTGTTTCTTACACTGTTACATTTTCATATGTATTTTAATCTGTGATATGGTCGTTTTTTCACATTATACTATAGGTCAATTGCTATATTTGTATAATTTCTGTAGTAGCAGCATCATTACAGTCATCTCAGTTTGAAAAGATTATGATGAAAGCAGCCTGATCACATATGTGTCTCCAAGATGCTTGATGCTAAAACAACTCCATTACTGATAAGATGAGCCTTATTTTTGTTTTATTTATTTAATTATTATATTATTGGTTGTATTATATTTGGCTGTAGCTTAGATGCTTCGTTCCTTTCTTCCTCTAAGAGGCAGATTTTTCTTATTTAATGTCAGATAAATTCAGCAGTTCATTTCATAGCATTGATGCCTTAAACACCTAGAAATAAAACAACACACTCTTGAGACAATATTAGTATAGGCGGTAATATAAAGGTTGGTCTTTATTGGAGGGCTCCAAGGGGCAGATATGGAAAATGCCCGCCTTGCAAAGGGTGAATACAGTTTTATAAGTTTAGCAAATTAGCATAATTGACAAGAATCCCCAATTAGAAGCACAAGTAATTAAATAATTCCCCCCTTTGGTTCCACCTCTTCTGTAGCCCCCCTTTAGATAGGAACTAAACTTTGTTTATGAAAATGTGTCTCAGAGAGCTGGTTTCAACCTTGGCTCCCTGGAAGCACCAAGATAGGATAAGGGCCTTGGACCCCCTGGGGTTTGGAGCCTCTGGAATGTGTTTTGTCTTTCTGCTATCAGGGTAGGGAAAAGGTAGGGAAAAGTACTGGAGCTAGCTAGGAACTATATAACTATACAGCAATAGTCTACAGAGCTACGAATAGATATGAAGGAAATGTAAAAGCAAAAGTCATTCTGGCATCAGCATGACTTACTAACTGGGCAACAAACACAAACAGCCTAGAGTGGAAGGAAAAACTGATGATGAGATGTGAAAGGCTTAAGTCTCTATGACTGCCAACTCCTCTTGAAAGCCTGAGCAACAAGGTACCTCACCTTTGGGCAGGAGAGGAGCACAGCAATAAGCAGGGACTGCAGCTTTCCCACTGTACATGGGCTGGCTGACTCATAGAGCACAGCACAGAAAACAAACACACACAAAGCAGGTAGGTGTGTAATGGCCACAAACTGCAGCCACTCTGTCCATCGGTGTTAACTGACCCCCAACACCTCTAAAATAGAGTTAATCCATCCCTGTACACAGAAGAGCAGGTGTTTTCGCTGTTAAATCCTGATGGAGCTGAAACAAAGTCAAAAATTGTTACGCAAAACTCCACACATTTAATTGCTTCTCTCAGCTCTCAGTTTAAAAATGGTTAATAATATTTTCATATTTATGATAGTGCAAATGTAAGGGAAAAATGAAATCTAGACTGTGTTAAACTTTTCAAAGTAATGAAAAAAAGTTATCTTTCCTGATGTTAAAATGACCCTTTACTTGCATATGTATGCCACTAGTTATTTACATCCTGTGCTGCTAGAAATAGTTTCATTTTGCTATGCATTCAAACAGAACCACAGTTAGGCCCCAGCTCTTTTATTCCCTTGGAGGAAGAAAGTACTTTGCAGCTCTTAAAGTTCTTTATTTTTAATACATTGAGCCTTTGAAGTGTTAACAGCTGTTTGTTCACAGACAGTATCTATTCCTGGATTAAACAGACAGAGGATGACCACTCAAGTCAAACAATTCAATATACAATTTTCTATTTTTATATTTACATTTACATATAGATGGACATTTTCATCTCACAAAATTTACGTGAAAGCCTCTAGTTTGTTTCATATGAGTAAACTATTTTGCAGATAGACAGCAAATTTATTATATGTTTGCAATCCACAAGAATCTTAAATGGATTACATCTGTTAGACATCACAAATTAATATTAAGTACTTTGTTGTGGATTTAGTGGTACTGAGGAGCTATTAAGACAGAAAACCAGGAGCTTACTGTGTCTAATTGAAAATCTCTTTACCCTCAAAGCTTTTTTTTTTTTTTTTAAACCAGAAGTATGATATATTGCATAATAATAAAAACACTTGTATTAAGTATTGACATTTTCCATAATACCCTGGGAAATTACATTCAAAAGAGTAATTATTTCTGTTCTTGTTTTGTACCAATCATGCAAATACAAACACAACACGCCTTAAGGATGTTCATTAATAATTATTTGCTTAAGATATTAATTTCAAAAAAATACTTTCAAAAGCATACTTTATCTGGTCACAGTGGGAATATACAAAGCAATAACACTGTGGCTGTAACTATTATAGCACACAATGATTTTTTAAGTCTTTTTAAAATTTAATTTGTAGTATCACAAATACAAGTAAACACAGAGTATGTTTGCACTCACCATGTACACTTCTGGGTTTACTGCTGACAAAAAGAGGTTTACAGGTATAGTGAGCTTGCAGGTTTGTTGGAATTGATATCAGTTATCTGGAGAAAAATTAAGCAGGTAAGTGAAAAAGGAGAAAAATATTTTTTTCTACAGGGCTACTAGAAATAATCCTATTTCTAATTTACAATACTATGAATATTGCTGACTTTGTACATATAACTCATGAGAGCGCAGTTGGATTTCTTCAAATCAATGTAACACACATGCAGAACTTTGCCAAAATTTCAGGGTCGTTTTGAACTTGTGCAGTCATCACTGTGAAATGAAACAAGTATGTTTTTGTATTTTTAAAATTCAAAGAAACTACGGCATCCAGTATATCCAGAGACCTGTGAACAAGCACTGACAATTGCAAACAGTGGAGGTCAAACTGTATTACTGAACAAGCTAGTCCAATCCATTTTGGTTTCCACCAATTTTGAGGTGGTATTGAGGTGAAGTCATACATTGCCCAATGACATCTGGCAAACTTAGGTAATGTGTTCTAGCTCTTTCTAGCCCAAGAGGGCTTGATCTTTAGTTACCTCAGCCTGTTTGTTGTTGCCTAGAGTTATGCTGGGGTTTTTTAATGCACATTTTAGAGACCCTGAGCTTGAGTTTGTTGGGGTACTTTATAACCTTGTTACTGTTACCAACATCCAGTTAGCAGCAAGGTGGTCAGGACCAGTTCCTTTAATTAAAAGGTCATCTCCTACATTCTCGGGCACAATGTTCAAGTACCAATGTCTGTGTGCTCTGTACGATGTTTTATATATGTTTTCTATCACATGTATATGAGCTCGCCTCTCCTTACCAATGCTGCTTGCTGTATCACATACCAAGGACACTTGTTACAGCTTGTGTGTGATGCCAGTGTTGCTGTGTGGACATGAGCCTTTCCAGAAATCTTCCTGTGGATAACTTGAATGTCCTTACTTAAAACCGGGAGCACTAGTTCGTTTTTTAAAAAATTCATCCTCACAGTGTGTGGGTGATTCACAATGAACAGACATGTGGCAGAGAGCTGAGAGTGCTGTGCAAGGAACTTAAAGAAAACTGTGGATGTGAAATACTCTTCAGTTCACATGCTCGCCATTAGAGAACAAGAGAAGCAAATTTAACTGCAGCCTGAAAAGACCCACTATGTACCTATCTGGGACTGATTGCTTTCCTAGGCTTTTAACAAGGCTGCTGGAGAAGCAGAAAGCAGGTGGACACAAGCACCTCTTTGTCGAAAGCACTATTTCCCAGGATTCATCATCAGCAAAAAAATCAAGCCCTTCCTGTTGTGTTCCCTCCTCTCTCAGCCATACTCACCTCTAATATATTACTTCAAGACCTGCACTCAGTTGCATTGTGTGATTGAATGAGCTGTTGTGATTAGTAGTCTCACTACACACAGCAGCTAGGTAGAGCAACAGGGTATTAAAAATAGATGTTAAACTGCAGGAGACCACAGGGAATCCGGAAACCTCTGTAGGTTTTAAGTGTCAACAGATGGCATGGCATAACCTACTTTGGAATAAATAAATTTAAAAAGAAAGGGTAAAGTTGCTCTATCAAGAAGTGTCTGTGCTGGTACTGGGAAGCTGCAGAGCTGCAGAGCTCAGGGGACCAACAATGGGGTGTCTCGAGGCTGCCAGCTGACTTTGCAGCCCAGCCATCATTAGTATGTGTTGGCTGTTCAGTAGCCTACTCAATATGTGCTGGTAATATTAATCTGGGTTTCCTAGCAGCAGGTGCCTCTATCATAAGATTTTCTAGCCTGATTACTTTGCAGATTGGCAGAAAGTCCAAGGTTTGAGTGACTCAAAATAGCAAAATTAAATTTCCAGCCCTAGCAATGTCTTTTCTGGAGTCAGGCTGGGTATTGATTCTGTGGTATCACCTTTTACTTTTAATGGTTACTTAAGAAAAAAAGACTTCATTCTCCAAAGAAAAGACTACAGTCCAGTACTTTCAATCAGCACCACAGACATAAAAGCGATTGTCAGATTTTTCAACTCTTCTCTTATATTTGCTTTAAGGTATACACCATCTATTTGTATTACTGCTAATTTCAATGGGAAAATCTCTGAACTGTGTTATTTCTGTAACATCAAGTGTCCTCACTCTCCTCATCAGCTATTTTGTAAATTTCATCTACCTTCGTTATTGTATCCGGCCTTTTCCAGAATGTCCCTTAAAAAAGAGCATATAAATCCTCCTAAAAGTATAAAGAAAAAATAAACTGGATAGTGTGACACAATGTGCAGACAGGTCAGATGCTTTACTGAGCTCTGCTTGTGGAGTAACATGGATATGAAGCTCATGGTTCCAGCATGTATTCACTTGATTTTGTGGACAGTTAATGCAAAACTGCTATTTGCTACCTGGCAAAGAGAATGAGTTATCTTAAGCCTGCTGAGCATCCTGTTTGCAGAACAATATAACCAATGAATTATGCAGTATGGATAATTTAGATTTTATTCATCTGTTCAAATTTTTACAATTTAAATATGTATAAACATTCGGTTCAGTTATGAATACAGTGTGTGTACTTGGCATCCTGTGTGTAACATAAGGATATGCTTTCGCACCAATCTGGGACAAATCCTCTCAAGGGACACTAGACTAAATAACCATTTGCTTTTAGATGGCAATTGAAGAATCAAAACACTTTACACAAGACCCATTGTGATTTTTTTAATCTGCTTATTCTTTTAATCCTGTTCATTCTTAAACATTTTATATCTTTCAGCCCTTTTAACTCAATATACAGGTAACAGGGACAGATTAATTTTAAAGCTTTCCCAACCTGTTAGCATGATGGAGATATACTCTCTGACAGGGAGAATCCTGTATGACAGGCATTCAGCCATCCAACCCTCTGCCAGGCTCTATTTCAGATGATCAGAATTGGCCCTGAGTAACCTGGCCTGACCTTGCAGCCACCCCTGCTGTGAGCAGGAGGCAGGACTGGAAGATTCCTGAAGTCTCTTCCAGCCTGAATTACTTTATGTCAGGTATTGGGAACTACTGTTTGCATTAGGCTTTAATATGGTGAGCCTTAGCAAAGCAATTTTTCTGGAGTGCCAAAGGCACTTTCCAAACCTCCAAATGTGCAGATAGACCTGCAGCTCTCTCTAGGGTGTAAGTATTCAGCTTACATGAGAAACATCTCAGATATCCTGCTTTGGAGCCACACACCTGCCTTGAAGGAAAAGAAGAAATTATTATAACTCATTGATATCCTCAAAATACACCTCTCACTTCCTACAACAGCTGTGACATCTCTTTCTGCTCCTTCACTTAATACAGACCATGAGCCATGGCCACTGGAGGTCCCAGGGAGGCACACTGACACTGCAACCACGTCATGCTGTGCACAGACCTTCCCATCAAACAGGAACAAATCCTTGCTGCCCTCCCATGGCAGCAGATCTGATGTCACCTCCTTGGCTGAGGAGGGTTAGAGACCATGAAGAGTTCTCAAATCCGTGGCCTGCAGCACACAACATGTTTCTTCCTGCCTCAAAAGGATGCACAAACGGCCCTTTGGATGAGTGCATCATTGAGGTGATGGTGGAGGAACAACACACCCTTCTCACAAGGCAGGTCTCACCCTACTCCATGGGGTGACCACCGTCTATCACATTTGCCTTCTTAGTGCCCTTTGTGGGATGCACATTATGTAGGGAGAATGAAAATTATGAGGGTTTATATAGAGTTTGTGGAGAAATTATTAGTAACTTCACGGTTAGAGTGCAAACATGGACCTTTGGTAAGGCTGAGCAGGAACCCAGGTTCAGTACCTGCTCAGTTTTGTTCTGAATTGTCACACAACTAAGTCCACTCACTAATAGAAAAAATAAGCATGTGTATAAGTGTCTGTGGAGTCAAGTCTTAGACCCATGGTGACATTTTCTGTGACTGATTGCGTATGGTGTGCATGTTTGTACTTGCTTTTTCTCAGAAATATCTCTCTTAGCAGTTTGAATGTCCTCTCCTTAGTAATGCAGAAGTCCTGCTGTATGGACAGGAGACTCACGCGTAGTTAAAAGGCCAGAGAATGAGAACTGTCCAGACATGTGGTAAATGTCCCAGGGTGAGGGGCACTTTATCCCATCACTATAAAGGACTAAATCATTAATGAAGCTTTATTTAGCTTCCTGGACAGGATGTCCCTAAATTTTCATCTGCTACATATCGCATTTGCTTTTATCTCCTCTAGATTCTGTGCTTAGACAGGAATACTCAGTTTACATGTATAATACAGAAATGTTCTTTCTAAATTACTTTGAACAAAGCCCTAGATTCACAAAAATCTGTGAGAACCATTTTCTTTGAGGAGATGGTAGGGATAATGCTATCTTTTAAATGTTTTCTTATATTTATTCTGCTGATGATATCATTCAATTCACAGCAATATTTTTTATTCTTCACATGACTAATTTGGTAGTACAAATCCAGAGTTGTCAGAAATCTGAATGCAAAGAAACTATTCTTAAATATGAAAAACAGTGTTGCGAGGTATCTAGATAAAAGACCAAGCAATATATATGAACAGTTTACAGAATTGACAAGACAGATCAAGGATGCATGACTAAGATGTCATTTCTGCTGTAAAAAATACTTTAGTTTTCCTGAAGAAGTGCTGTAATAATACTGTGTTGGGTTTGCCTGTCAGAGTATAGGTGACACTTTCACATCTGAGATTTGAGAACTGAGATGACAGTCTCAGTTCCACTCCAGATCATTTCCAAGATGCTGTTGATTGATGGGGCAGTCAAGGACAAAGTCACAGTCTGAGTCATTACAGGAAAAGTCAAAGAATGTGGAAAAATTGGTGTCAAGCTCCTAGCAAAGGTCCTCAGGTTCCAGAACTGGTGTTTCCACTGTCAAGAGAAAATCTGTCCTGGCATAGTGACACTCCAAGACCTCCATTAAATTAGAGTGACTGTTCATGTGAGGAAGCAGAGTAGAAGGAGAACTTCAGTTACTGATGTTCTCAACCTAGATGCTGTTTAAGTGCCTGTGACATTAAAGCGATGTCATGAGCACCTCCAGAACAGAGTTGAGGCTAAACTGTCAGGTCTTGCAACACCTGTCAAAAGCTTTGCTAATCAAAAAAACCCCCAACAAAACAAACCAAACAAACAACAACAACAAAAAACCACAACAAAAAAAAACCACAAACAAAACAAACAAACAAACAAAACACCCCAAAACCCCCCACTAACTCAACAAAAGGCCAGGCTGAGTGAGTATGAAATAGGAGAAATTCAATTAGCTCATTTAGGTCAGGTGAACAGCTAGTTTAGTTTCATAGGGCATTGTTAAAAAGCTTAGGTTAATCACAGTGAAAAGTGATGCACAGGTAAATTAGACAAGTAATCATCAGGTATCTCATATAGGAATTCTATTTTAAAAGTCAAAATTAAGCATCTTCAATTAAAAGTATTAGGGACATTTTGGTAAGCTGTAATATTTTTTGTTTTATCCTGTGTAGAGGAGGATTTTCAGTAGTGATAATGTATTGCTTTTATTGAACGTTAAACATTTTAACTGGTGTTAGTTATAAAGTATGAGCACAGTCCAAGGATACAATTTGATTGGTTCTAACTTCAGACTGAGATAGTATATTACAAATAACTTGTTTTCAACAATTAGGATGTTTTTAATAAATAAGGAACTTTAAAAGGCCTCCTTCTTTTTTCTTAAATATTTTTGCCAATTCAGTAATACCTCTCATTAGCCATAGAGGTTCCCTGTATATTCATGTCGCAGTGAATCTTTAATTTGTCACTTAAAGGGCATCTAGTCTACAAAATGTATTGCTGAAAAATACTGCTGAAGTTAAAATCCATCAGGCCTGAAAAGTATTGTAACTGATTTACATTTATGAATACCGTAATTAACCAAAATAATTACAAATATTTTAGAAAAGAAAAGTTTGAAGGAGAAATGAAAAAGCATTGTGTTTTATACTGCTCTCTAAGAGCTTACAGGAGATTTCTTCAGAAATACATGACTTGATACCTATCTCTTCTGTGCTCTGACTAGGTTAGTACTGAAAATATGTATGAGCCTAGATATACTAGCGAAGTTCTGAAAAACAGAATTATTTATAATCTTCTCCAAACTTGTAAAAATAGTTGCCAGAAATATACATGTCCCTTTCTGTTTGCTGACTGTTAAGTTGAAGCCAGGGTTAGACATAGGTATCTAACTTTTAGGCCCTTGATTTATGACATATTCAACACTGTTCATCCTGTGATAAAAGCACAGGATAGAGAGCAACAACATACAGTTTTATTTATTGAAATTTCCTCCAAAGTTCATAAGTTTGCAGTAGGAAGTGTGATTTTTCTACATTTTTAAAACCCCAGGGATGCAGTCATTAATATGTCATGAGTTTGTGTTTTACAAAGGACACTATTTTTAGTGTATTTTGTACATGGTACCAAAAGTGCACTGGATGTTTTCTTTTAGAAATGAAGGTTTCCTGCCTAATCCACTTGTTCTAATCTCCAGCTGTCTTTTTGGTAAAACATGAACTGAAGAAAAACAAAAACATTAACTTTTTTGTTTGCTTTCTTCTTTTCCTTTTTGGTTGCTATTCTTTCATTGTTCTGACACACCAGTACAACAATAATTTAAAAATATTTTTGCCTAATAAATTACTGCCAGATGTTCTCTACAAATAAATACATTACACTGAGCCACAAATACAGATTGAGCTGCTGCTGGCTGTGTTTTCCATCTGCAGAGCCTTTCCCCAAACTGCCTGACGGCATCACATAGATTATTCTGACTCACTGGGATCTCACAAAGCCTCTGCCTAACGCAGGTATTAGCAGCAGCAAGTATTAGCAGTGGACATCAACTCAATGAAGCAGCAGAGTAAAGCAGATAGAGAATTTTTAAGTGGTTGAGTCTGCATGTGATGAAAAATAAATACAGGGAAGGATTGATTTAATCTGTTTACATAACTGACTTAAAATTAACTTGCAATTAGGCCCTCACCAAGAATTACTCAGTGATTATACCCTCCAGCTGCCTAATGCAAGCATGGGTTCTGGGCAAGGCTGTAATGAGGAGGGATAAGCTGCTGCTCCCCAAATGGGTCCTTTCGGGGCCACCCCTGCGGAACGCCAAAGCAAGCCACTAGAGGGAACTCAGCCTATGCCCCAGGAGGCCTTGACACTGGGTTTTCCCTACTGCTCACTTCCTTGGACTCTTAAGCATAGCATACATAAAGCTACATGCATGTGCTTAAAGACACCTGCGGCAGTAACTCCATCTGTTGAAGCAAACGTACCAGTGTTCTTTTGCATCGCATATGCACATGGCGCGTTCCATCTTTTCTGTCAGTAGTAATGTGGTTTTTTAAATTTTTGTCTGTTTATTCTTTTCTTTCCACGTCATCTTTGTGTCTACCTGGTGTCAATGCTCCTTGGAATTGGACCAATAAGTTACTGAATACGCCCGCAGTTACTTTGTGTATAAAATGCGTTCCTTACATTTCTGGCAAGAAAACGACTTGGGAGTAGGAAATTAAGGAAGGGTGGAGGCGTGCTAGAGGTCCTTGAAAAGCGATGTCAGGGAGGCTGGCTGTAGCTCAGGAAGGCAATATGGAGAAAGGTTTCTATGTCAGCAGAGCTCCTTCCTCTGGTCATCAGGCATCGATTTCCTGCTCCTTCACCTTCTTCAGTATCTCACTGAAGCCTAAAGGGAAAGCACGTCCTTCCCCGTCCCGAGAGCGCTGCCCACATCACCATCTCGGCAGTGTTAAAAGCAAGCAAAGCCTTTCCTAAGAAAATTGTGACTAAGATGGCATTTGGATCAAGGCTGCAAGACTTGATCAAGATTACTTGTACCCTTCCCCCACATCTTCACATTGTATTCCCATAGTATTTGAAAAGTAGGGCATGTATGTGTTAAAAATCATATAAACATGCAACAGTTTGGAAGACTGGAAATAATCAGTTATAACAGCAATACAGGTTAACTCTTCAGTGTTGCCACAGGGGAGAGGATAAAATCAGGCTGTGTTGCCTGTACAGAAGTTTCTGTTTCATCTCAAGGCTATTTAGGGGTGCAGGCTGCCCTCTCACTGGGTGCTACTTCTGGGGCTGTGAAGGGAAAACCAGAAAAGCTGGGGTTTTTTTGGAAGGCTGCTGTCTTTAAACACTCTGAAATACACTGATATTGCCATCAAAGCTGGCATGTTTCAGAATGCTTCTGAGGCTGGTGGCTATGTGATCCAGATGGGGGCTCACCAGAACTGAGTGTCCTGACCTGACCCCTCCTTTTACCCCAACATTATCTAAAGACAGAAATTTCAATGTGTCTGTCACTTGTGCATTTTTGTGTACCCAGCTATGGCTCTCCAGAGCTTCAGCATATATTCCCAACAGCACTGTAGTCAGAAAAATAAAAGAAATAAAACTTCATAACTGAAAAATAAAGAGTTAAAATGAGAAGTCTTGAAAGTAGGAGTTCAGTTCTGCACAAGCAGTTAGTTGATCAGAGTTACCTGTGTGGACAAAGTAATGGCACCTGTGTTACCAGTTTCTCTTTATTAAGTCAGCTTGCGTGCCAGCAAGAAGTCACATGGCTGCTGTTGAATTCCGTCTCGATGGTTATAAATTTGAAAGACTACCCTTGACCAAACTCAGAGAAAACACAAAGGAGCAGTGTAAACTCTTACCTTAAATCGCCTGCAACACAACCAGGTCAGAAATGTTTGGCTAACCACGGAACTACCACCGAACACTCGGACAGCCCCTGTCCTACAAGCAGGAGGCTAAGGAGTTTTGGACACATGCAGCAAGCAGGCTGTATGTGTGACAGGCTCTCAAACAGCAGACTCAGTCTAGAAAATTAGATAAAAAGCCTTGGTTCATGAGTGTCAGAGCTGCAGACTGCATTTTCATCTTCCTGGCATGTCCTCCTGCCAGTGACCAGTCCAGGTCAGACCTCTCAGGCTTCCTGATCTCTGAGGAAACAATTCTTAAACTCTAATTGTTTGGGGTTTTGAGTTGTGTTTGACAGATTAATTCTACGGTATCTGTGTGGACCAGTACATCAATTGTTTCTAGTCCTCCAGGATATCAAGTGAGGTATGTTATGGTTATCAAGGCTTGACAGGTCAATTTGTATCAGGTTGACAGGAGAAATCTCAAGAGAATTATTGCCTCTTGTAAAAATCTAACTGTCCTCTAGGAAAAAATACATACTATCTTAGAGGAATTGTACCCTGAACACACCAGAATAAATGTGGCACACTCAATTTGATTTTTCAGGTGAAAAAACCTACATGTATGAACATTTGCCTGGAAGTGAGGAGAACCGAGAACGATTAAATGCATTTAGGAGTAAATACAAGAAAAAAGATACAGCTGCAGTGAAAAGTAAAGAAAACAGTTGGGGAAGGTGATAGGAAGGCTTGAGGTGTTCAGAAGGACTGGCTGGTGGTAGAAAGAAACTGGATCACTTGCAAACTGCACGTCCTGTCCTCCTGTAAGAAGATCCTCTCTCTTGGGAAAGACTGGGCCTCTCTCTTTCTTCCAGGATCTAATGAAAGGCTAAAGATAAAGCAAATGTAAACTCAAGGAACTATGAGGATACCGCGCATGTCCATGGCCCCTCAGCCAGCTGCTGGCTGCAGCATGTTTGCACAGCAGCAGAAAACAGCAGCTAATGAGAAGAAACTGTTGACTTATCATTAACCTCCCCACTGCTGGTCATGGAGAGAGGACAGTGGTGTGTATGGATTGTGGATTGTAGATTTTATCAAAGGGTCCAAAAAAGGGTGGAGAAAAGTGTAATAGTCATCTTTAAGGTGCAAATTACTAAAACTGTTGTGTAATAAAACTGTACATGACACAAAACCTAGGTGCATCCTGATTTATCTCACCAGTCCTATCAAACTACACACATTTCTAGGCAGAATCTTGTATTAATTGCATTTTACATACTTCACAGTGGAACAAGGAAGACTTGAAGATCACACACACGACAACCATATGTACTGGCAAAGGCAAAACCTGGCTGGACATCCAGACACTATGGTTCACTTTCTGGGTGAATCAACAGCCTACTGAGGGATCTCAGGCCAGCTACTTCCCTTCTGCATGCTGGCATGTTCTCCCAGCTGTAAAACATGAAGGCTTCTAACATACAGTAATGTGCATACTTTATCTGGCTACTTCTAAAAAACCGTGAAAACCTGAGAGCAGTAAGCACTCATGCAGCATTTTGTGGCACTTGAAGCAGTGCTAACCATTAAGAATGTTGCACCAAGGTGCAATTTCTAGTTATGAACAACAGGTACTGACTAGTCAGAGAAAAGGTCAGTTACAAGATCTGTCATATCACATTGACGTTCTCCAGATGGTCCCAGTCAAGGAATAGAAGCAAACTGAGTTTCATCTATCCATTAAAACTCCTAAAAATTCCTTAAATTTGCAGAAACGTCAGCTACATTGGGAGATGACTTTTTCTTGCAGTATCTTTCCTTCCAACATTAAACAATGGTGACATCTACACTGCTTCTCTTATCTCTTAGTTGACCTTGTTTTTCAGGGTATTTTTTTCTACCTGTCTCACCATTTTTTTTCCTTTTTCACTCCTAGTACACAGGAGAAGGGGCACAAAAATACATAATCCCTTTTTTATTACTTGCATACAAAGAATGTCTAAAATTTGGACAAGGTCTATCAATTTACTACTCCATTAATTCCTACAATGACCTATTGCTATTCTAAATATGATAACATGCAATTTCTGAATATCCTGGTGCTAGGAATGAAACTTACAAAAGCTTCATGCTATATACACATAAAAACAAATTACAGATCTCAAATTATATATCATTTTGAGTAAGGGCACACCTTATTCTTTCTCATGCAGCTATGTCACCAGGCAGTAAAGAACAGAAGAATCAGGTGATGAGAGAAACTAGAGAAAAGCCTGACTCGCTATACTAAGCCCTTTATTTAATATAGCTCTAGGTCTTGTTTCAGGAAATGAAAAACAAAGTAAATTTTATTTTGATGGCCATTGCCATCACCACTTATAAGGACATTGGCAAATTAAAGGGTTCAAAGGCCTACTTGATGAAAGCACACCGCTTCATTAAAGGAGCAAATGGCATCTTTAATACAACCAGCAATCTCCTCAAAACCTTTTGCTTTATGACCTTAAGAATGGCACAACGGCCATGATGATTACACCACTTCTTGAAATACAGCCACTTACTGAACTGCAACCAGAGTCAGCGAAGTCTGACTATATAAGTACAAGAAAAGTCCTTGATCCCCAAACACTTCCTCTTTCAGGTGTAATTTAGGGAAATCGCACCAGTTTACTCACCACTGGCAACCTACACTGCAAGCACGCACAACCAGCGTAGTTCTCAAACTGAAGACAAGGGTTTATGACCCGCTCAGACTAAGTGACACATCTGCCACGCACTTGTAGTAATGTCACTAGGCTAAGGTTAAATAAAAGTGCCAATGCAGTCTTCCAAGAGAGTCAGGGCTTTTCAAAATCTAAAGGCCTGTTTTCTCGGAGTTGAACAAATGAGATTTTATTACCTCATGGGAAAAAAGTTAGAGAGGAATGCTGACTCTAACACAGAGAGAGACTCTGCTAGGACATGTTTGTTGTGCAAATTAATTCCTCAGGAAACTTTTTCAAATTCAGCTGAATTCTTGACCTTCCTGCCTTAGGTCTGATAACATTCTCCTACACTCTCAAAGCAAGCCAGAGAGTCCACAGCCTCAAAATTGCTGATAACATTCTATTGCTCAACTTCAGTACTTGAGTCCTTTTATTGGATAATGTATTTCTCCTTAATTGATGGATATGCCCTTCATCAATCTTTTCTAGTGAAATAGCAACTAAAAATTTATTTCTTGCTATCAAAAATATTTAACACTGTGGCTCCTGTTCAACAAGGTAGCATCAGTTTTTTGCAGTAAATGCTTACATTTTACAATCTTTACCTCTAACTTACATCATAGCCTCTTTTGGGTAAGAACCAGCCTATTCCTAACAGAAAAACATCTTAGAAATTACAACAGAAAATAAATCCCCTTAAAAAGTTCAGTCAAGCATATAATATGAAAAAAAAACATTTAAAGAACATATTGCAAAATCAAAATTCAAAGAGCACAAGAAGTTGTAGAAGAAAATAAGGAATGTATTTAACTGCATAATGGAAGTGTCAAGACTTTCCTTCGAGAAACTGAAGGGAACCTAGAAGAAAGATGGAGAAGGACTTTTTACAAGAGCAGGGACAGGACAAGGGGCAATGGCTTCAAACCGAAAGAGAGTAGGTTTAAATTAGATTTTAGGATGAAGTTCTTTGCTATAAGGGTGGTGAGGCACTGGAACACATTATCCAGAGGAAGCTGGGCATGTCCCATCCCTGGAAGTATTCCAGGCCAAGCTGGATGGGGCCTTGAGCAACTTGGTCTAGAGGAGTGTCCCTGCCCATGGCAAGGGGGTTGGAACTAGATGATCTTTAAGGCTCCTTTCAACCCAAGCCATTCTATGATTCTATGACTCTATGTAGAAAATAAACTTACCTTCAAAATTACAATGAAACATAATCTATAATCTTCAGGCTTCATATAATCTATAGAGCTTTGTACTCTATTTCAAAACTGGGTGAAGAAGAAAAAAATCCCCAAGTGTGACAGTTATCAAATGTTTTATAATGCAAAAGCTTAAAAAAACCCCTGAAAATAATTGAAGTCCTGCTTAAAATGACATGCCTTGGATAAAATATTAATCAGATGAAATTAAAATTAAATTTACAGTCTCATATGCAGATTGCTTAAGAATTCAGCAGAATTCAGCAAAATCTCTGAAGAGATCCTGGTGTAACAGAGTTCAAATGCACCTAAGATTTCTAGCTCCTCTTGCATTAGGAGGTAGAAGCATTTTAGCTTTAGTAGAGCACCAAGGCAGCCAGTATTAAGGAAGCTGTCTAATGGGCTGAGCCTTAGCCACGCATGAGAGCCCAACAACAGATACTTCTGTCCTCCATGAGAGGTAATTTTTCAGGACCATCAACGCATAACATTTAACTGTTTAAAACGAAGGTGGTAGGTAACTCTCGGTTGATTCCCCTGCAGTTCTGCGCAGCCTTGCACTAGACTTTTAAACAGAAAGGATTTCCATTACCTAACTGAAGTGCCAATGTTCAGTTTCTTTAATGACCTCAGAAGATTTAATAAGCAATTTATTTAATTCCTGTACAGCAGACACATGACTAGCTCGTAACACATCCACTAATTTTGTTAATTTTCGTCCTTAAAAGCTGTTCACTGTAAGTCTTTATATTGCATTGCAAACAAGCCCTCCAAATATGCACTAATATCTTGCTGGCTCTGAACTCAAAAAAGAGTACGTTCATGTAATACAATGGCTCCTCTTCAGGGAACTGGGATAAGGAATCTGTCAAAGTGAAGGAAATCTTGAGAGTCAAAGTCCCTGTAAGATGATACCGTAGAAACATTAAGGAAAAAAAGCAAGAGAATGACAAATTAAGTGCAGAATGTGGTCCTAAAAGATGACCACGTTCTGATTTTCAGCTGGTTACATTGAAGTGTACATTCCACTTAGGCCTAATATACAAACCAGTCCATTGTGCAGGAAGGGGCTCAGGCCAAAGATCTCAGGAAGACAGAAACATGAAGTGCTCAAACACTTCTGCTGGATCATTGACACAGACACATGCTAAAGAAGCTTTGGGTTTTTTGCTACTGTTTAGCAAGACCAGATTGTCATCTTACCCTTTATGGTCCAACAAAGCATGGCATGTTTTGAGTTTCCACCACTTCTGAAGCCTCAACCACCAGCTCTCAAAGAATGGACTGAGGAGCTGGGAACTATTGGCAATTAACATTTAATGAATTCTTTAACCCTGAGGGATGTGTTGGCAAATCAGGGCAGGAACAAAGAGCTATGTGACATTGTTAAATTTTATCCAGGATCAGAGTTAGCATTCACACCTGCAGCTCTGAAGAGCAAGGAAGAGGCTGATGGTAATGAGATAATCAGGGGGAAAAAGGACACCTCCTTCTAAATAATGCCAACCCACCCAGCTGATGGAAACTCCCTCTTGTCAAGCTAGTTAGCAAGATTCATGGTAACCAGACAAAATTAACCATTGCCTAAAGCTATGGGCAATTGTTAAGGCATTTTGCTTTGCACTTAGGTGACATTCGGGCAAAAGAAAAAAAGGGAGGAAAAAAAAAAGTACAACAGCAGATCAATACAGCATTTACCAAATATAGCAAACTGGGACTTACAGTCTCCTTGAGTCATCCTCGGTGAGATTCCAGTGGAATTTTTCTTTGCCCTAATACCGTTCCTTTAAAAAAAAAATCCCACAAAAAACCAGGCGGGGTTTTGTTCATTTTCGGAAGAGAAGATGGGAGGCACTAAATTATGGAGTAATTAAATTAGGCAGGAAACTGGGTTGTTGAAGCCATACAGTGATCTCAAGTACATCAGTACCAGTCTCTTTTGCAAGACAGTAAACCTCTAATTCTTTGGGGTAAACAAAATATTTTCCATCAATTCTTACTTTAGAACATCTATAGTTAAATAGCCTAATTTTGCAACTACATAACCAATTTCTACATGTAAGCCAAAAAATCCTCCCTTGGTTTTAGAGCTTTTGACCAACCTCCTTTCAGGGCTGTACTAATGAATCCTGCCAATTGCCCCGCACGGAATTAAGTGATGCTCGGGACCAAAGCTGCAGCACAGGCAGCATGAACACTCCTAATGCTGCTTGATCTCCATCTCTGCGAGTGCTGTTCACACTGGGCAGCCACCTCAGCTGGACACCAGCAGGCGTTCTCTTCCTACACACCTCTCCTCTTCTAGCACACTGGAGCACAGTGCGCACTTTTTTTGGTGCATCCAAAAACTCAAGATTTTTTTTTTGTCGTATGTAAATTTCACACACTTCCTAGTCTAATAATCTTATTTAAACACTAGATTAAGAAAATAACTGCAAATCTGTTACCTCCTCAACACGACTGTCAGACTAATCCACAGTCCAATTCCTTAAGAATTTTAAGTCAGGGGAATGTATTTTCCAGCACAGCTATGAGCAAGAGACAAATCTGGTGAAAAATACAAAATTCAACTTGCTCCATTCATTTTCTGTCACTGCTACTTTTCAGTATTGACTCGTTTAAGAGCCACATTCTATGAAAACATTTAAGGAACATTATGGCATGAATTTGAATGTCTAACTGCCCAACTTGCTTGAAATATCAGTTTTCAACAAACAAAAGAATCCTAAAACAACTTGTCACAAAGGTGACCTTTTTTTTATAAACTCAAGGAACTCTTGGTGAGCTATTTAATCTCTTAATTTTTCCTGAGATAGTTAAAAAACAAAGTATTTCTACTAATGCACTAAAAGGCAATAATGTAATTTAAATTCACACACTTGAATTAACAGACACACACTCAAAGAAAACCAGAGACATGTATAAGGGGAGGCCAAATTGTTTTATTTAATTTTTAGTGACCAATTGGATTTTTGGCAGAAAGCTCTGCTCTTTTCTTCTTTTCTTGTTGTTGGTTTTTTTTTTCTTTTTTTTTAACTTCTTTAAAGAAATCAGCAGTGCTCAAATTGGTGGGTTGGAATTTTAGTCAAATTCCAGTTAATTTTAAAAACAAACAGATGAACAGGAATTCCAGATACTTTCCAGAGCAGAGGGCAAAACTTCACATTTGTATGAAAATTCCATGTTTATATTTGATTGGGAGACAGAATGTAAAACTATTGTCAGTAGTGCACGAATAAAACATTCACATTTGATCTGGAATCTTAATCAGAAAGCTGTACTCTCCTTCCAAAATTTTCATTACCTTGTGCAAAGCAAGTCAAGTCTTCATGTGTCAAGCACACACGTAAAATTGTCCATATTTTATGTACAAGACATCTACCAATCAGGCAGTGCAAAATACATCCTTTCATAACAAAACTAAAATGTACCTCTCAAAGTATGAACAAGAATATACACATAATACAAGATGTACACTATTTACACAACCATAAAAAATATAATACAAGGATTTTTTTTTTTTTATGTGATTGTAAGACTTGACAGTCTTTTGCAATTTTTGTTGCAACAAGGCATGTTTAAGTTTCCTGGATGGAGTTTTCTTTGCCAATTACTCAAGAGATCTTGGAAACTATGCTTGAACTTTTAGGAGAGTTTTCAAATGGACTGCCATCAACTCCCTGTTTTGGTCAGACAGTTCAGCTGTGCCACCCACCCAGTGGCTGGGAGGCTTTGGAAGGACACTGGGAGATGGCGGGTCACTAAACTTTGCCCCAGCGTAATTTTCTTTTTGGCTTACTTCATTTAGGGCGATAGGTTTCTTGGACTTGGCATTTCTGAAGTTCTCTGTGTTTTTAAGTGGCTTTTTCTCCTGCTTCTGAACAATTTCTGGCGACACAGAATCCTGCCAAAAGTTCTCTATCTTTTTCGCCGAGGCGATCTTCGTCACTGGCGTGTTACACTTACTCTTCTGCCTGTTAATCTTTGGTTGTTCACACAGGTGTAAGCTGTGAACGGGCTGGCCGTAGGGGACGGCCGCCTTCTCCGTCTTTCCCATCTTGTTTTTTAAGAACTGCGGAGACAAAGAAGAATCACGTCAACCGCGACCCGTCTCCTCCGCGTTCCCTCACCGCCCCCGACACTTAGTGAGGCTCCGGGGGACACCTCGAGCAGGGGAAGGGGTACCGAGAAGCCTTCTCCCGACTACTCCTCAGCTCATCCCACCGCTCGGCTGGCGCGGGCGGCCTGAGGGCGCGGAGCCCCCCCCGGCCGCCATGGGGCGCTGCGCGCCACGCACGTCCCGCCTTCGGCGAGCGCTGGCCGGGGGCGGGGCTGGCGCTCGGCCAGCGGCAGGGCTAAATCCGGCTTGTTGCTGGGGCGCAGCGCCGGGCGCCCATTGGTGGGCGCGGGACAGCCAATCGCCGCCCGCGGTTCGCCTCTCAGCCCCGCCCCGCCCCGTCCGAGCGTAACGGAAACTCTGCCGCCCCCCCGCGCCGTTCTCCCCTCACCGCTCCGAGGGGGCGCTCCGCTCGCTGCTCCCCCCCCACCTCCGCCACCCCGAGGGGAAGGGAAGGCGGTCGCCCGGCTCGCCGGGCACCGGGAGAGGGCTGAAGTGAGGAGAAGTAGCGCAGCCCTGTGTTTACCTCCTTCCTGAGGGGTTTGCCGGGCGCGGGTCTCGAGGGGGCAGGCGCGGGGGGCTCCTCCGGGGGGGCGTCCGTCACCAGGTCGGTTCCCAGCGGGGTCCTTCTCCCCAGCCCGGCGCGGTGCTGCTGGTACTGCTGGTAGCGGCTGGGCAGGAGCCCCGCAGGGCCGGGCCGGATCTTTCCCTTCCTCCGCCGCACCCTCTTCAGCGCGGGGCGGGCGCTGCCCCCCGGCCCCGCCAGGCAGCAGCTGGGCTGGTTCTCGCAGTTGCTGTCCCCGCGCCGGAGGCGCTGGAGCAGGGCGGAGGGCGGCAGCCGCCGCGGGTCTTCGGTGCCCGCCGAGATCCGAGCCAGGAAGGGCGGCGGCGCCGTGGTGGTAACCATGGTGGGACGTGGGTACCCAGAGTTGTGCCGGGGAGAGGGGGTCGAGCCCAGGCGGGGACAAGCGGGTCGGGTTGCTGGGGAAGGTCTGCCCGGGCTTTGTGACGGGCTGAGGAAGTGGTGGCGCAACCGGAGCCGCCGCTAGGAGAACATGGCGGGGGAGTGAGGAGAGCCGCCAGCAGCGCCCCGGTGTTGTTACCCGGCGCGACCCGCCCACTTCCGCCCCCGCGCCAACCGCCGTGCGCCGACGGTACGAGTGCCGCCCCTCCCCGCTGCGCCCCGCCAATCGCGGCGGAGAGGCGGCTTCTCTGCCCCGGCTCCAGCCAATCGGAAGCGACACAAACACTCGGGGCCACGCCTCCCCGGGGCCGCCCAATCCGGGCGGGCACGCCCCCGGTCTCCGAGTCACGGGCTCGCCGTGCGCGGCGGGCGGGCGGCGCTCCGCCGGCCAATCGGGATCCGCACGAGCAGCCGAGGCAACACCCCCGCGGGCCCCGCAGCCAATCGTGGGAGACGTAAACAGGCGTCGGCGCGCCCCCCGGTGGGCGGTGGCGGCGGGCGGGCACGCGTCGCTCGCCATGGAGGAGCCGGGCCCGGCCGCAGCGCCGCCGGAGGGGCGGGGGCGGGACGAGCGGAGCCTGGAGGCGCTCAGCCTGGCTGGTGGCGGAGGGGCGGCGGCGGCGGCGGGGCG
>VWPU01019743.1:0-134800 GCA_013398955.1 Callaeas wilsoni
TGCAACCCAGGACAGTTAAGAAATCTATGCATTTTTGCATAATGAAGTCCAGGGCTAATTAAGCAAATAAATAATAATGCAGAAACAATCTTGTTTGTATATGTCCACGTAAGTGCTTTCCCCTTCTTTTAATAGCAGTGACATGCAGTCAGTAATAAAGTAACTCCAAAGCATGTAGGAAGGGGCCGTGATTTTCAGCTTTCTTTATTGTAAGGAAGGGGCCCAAACTGGACTCTCCAAAGTGACTTTGCTTGTTTCTTCTCAATACTCATACATCCTATCACAACCAGACAAACAAGAGTGAGGTGGAGGCACTTGTAGCTTGCAGGTGACATGCACTTCCTTGGGTTCAGTAAATGAGTCATATCCATAATTAGAACAAAAACAGCTTAATTTTGACATCCTAATCATGACTGACTTCTCACTTTTCCAGAACAATCCTGCTCCAAATGATACTGGAGGATATATGGCTATCAGACATTACAAACAGAAAAACCCAACAGGATTAAGGTGGTAAGCTCAGTGCCTTCAGGCCAGAACAAGTTCCCCCTGGAGTTGCTCTCCTTTTTTTCCCCAGTGATTCATGGAAACAAAGACTGTTGTGGTGATATATTAGAGTAAGTCTAACAGCTGAGGCCAGTTGAGCACAAATCACAGAAAGGAGCAGGATGTTTTAGGTGCTTTATTTATTTCTATAACAAATATGATGATTATGGGCAACTTGTGCTGTAAACGTGTATTTCCCCAAAGTAAACCTTGTCACTGATAAGCCCCTGTTTTCTTTCATTGTCCTCTGAAGGAAGTTACACTGTTCAATTATTCTGTATCTGTCACTATGTGACAGATATGACTGCACACAGCACAGGCAAGCATTTTGATTAATACACTGGCACCAGAATAACTAACTCTGCAGCAAAGAAGGACTGTCTTCAAAACAAAAGCATGCATTTTCCAAGAAAAAAAGTAAAGCAAACAGTAAAAAGGGCAATAAAAGTGAGTAACCCTTAACTTCCTGATGATTTTTGGCACATTCTATGTAGTCCATTTAAATTCATTTCTGGGTTAGACCGTCTTGCTTAGAGCCTTTTCCCTAATAAATTTGGTAAATTTCACTGATACTGTGTAGTACTGAATTAGACTTACCTAATTTCTGTCACATTTTAGTGTGGAGTCTTGCAATGGATTAAATCTATTGATCTAACTTCAAACTTTGGGAGAAAAAAAATTAAATTTAGTTTAGATGGAGTAATATATACCTACCCTATTATCCCCTAAAACTGCTATCTGGACCATTATTTTGCTCCCTTTGACACTTGCTTTTGATCCAACACCACAGCCAGGAATCTGCCACAAACACACAGATATTGATTCCTAATTCAAAGTAGATACAATTAGGGTATTTCCTAATTTTCTAAGATTTATAAGTAAAACTGTTGCATGAGCTGTTAAAACTGTTCTCTTGCGAAAATATCTTTCATAGGATGAAAATGTGGACTAAAAGGCACAGATAGAGACAGAAAAAAAAGCTGGTTCAATTGTTTCTCTTTTTTGGAAGAAAAAGTATCAATAGATGACATATCAAAACATAGAATACTTTACCAACTTCTTCAAAATTAAAGCAAGGTGGACTTCAGAACTTGGAGGAGACATAGCAGATGCTTTGTTATTTAAAGCAAAACAAGAAGGTGGAGTCCTTGTGTTCTAGGAGTAGTACATAATACATCAGCAAGCAGTGAGGGGTTTTGTTACAGGACAGGCAAAAATGTGAGGTAGTCTTGAGCTGCATTTTGTGAGCTCACAGAACACGTGTAGCACCACAGGCTGAGCTGAGGCATGCCATCCAAGAAAATTTCACTGCCTAAAATCTTAAACAGCTAAAGTGTAGCCCAAGATATTATAATCAAACAAGCTACTATAGCCCATTTATTACACTGAATATTAAAACACATCACATTTGAAATCAGTTACAGACAGTATGCGTTGTTAACACTCAGGCGACAGAACCAATTACAGAAGTGACTGAATGCAGAAGTGAATGCACTTTCAGAAGTCAAACTGTGGAAGCTGTGCTATTGATTGACTGATGACTGTGCTTCTATATTGAGAAGCTTTTGTTTCATTATATATTTGCCTGTCTTATTGTAACAATATTATAAGTTTTGTTAAGTAGTCTTCAAAATCATATTTGGGGCATTATCTCCAGCTGGAATTTAATTTTTAAGTCAACAAACTGTCAGTACAGACTTCAGCTTAATTGATTTTTGGATGCTTTTTGAGCATTTATTTTTCATTCCACAGTTAGATTAATGCTAGAAGATTTTCAATCCAAACCACAAAATAATCTGTTTCTAAACAAGATTTCCAATACAAGAAAGATGCATTTTTTCCAAGTGGGACATCAGAACATTAAATTATACTAAAACTATATTCTCAGTATATACTATACTAGAGTAAAGGCATGCAAAAAATCCCTCAGTTTTTCAGTACTTGTAAGGCCACTTGGATCTACTCATTACAAAAACATACACTAATAATTTTGCTTGCTGTTAGCCTAAGTTAATATTCATCTTAGTAGAGAAACTCTGATTTCAATTATTGAAAAACAAATTATCCTGAGTTTCAGAATGTTGAACAAGCATGAAAAAGACTCAGGAAATAGCTACATAATTTGTTTTCTCTTTTTCAGAAACTATCTCTGCTCATACTTTAAGACAGTTTTCCCTAAGAGTAAAACACACAGTTAGCAAGTGATGTGTTTACTTCTGAACCTACTTCTGATAAAAGCTGTTTATTTCAGAATCTGAAGCAGAGACGGTGAGTTCACTGCCTAAAGAACAGCAAATGAAGTGGCTTATTTTTCAAAGAAATTGACTGCCTGCTCCTGACTTCAAACTGAGCTGTGTATCCTGAAATATATTTGAAAATTGTATATATTTATTTATATATTTTATATATTTATACAAACTTATAACTACCAATTACCATATCTTTATTGATTATACTGGGTTCGTTCAGTACCAGACATTTTTACTACAGGTGGAAGTTATTTTTGGACTCTGAATAGACAATGCAAATTCAACATCTCATTATAAACAAGGACAATATACTACAGCAACAATGAATGTTTTTAAGAGATACATATTATATGAAAACAATTGCTTTAGAAAGTACTATTTTTTAAAAATTAATTAAATTTTGATTTTATAAGAGCTCATAATCTTACCAAATTTTTAATGATTTATGTTGAAATGCAGTATTATAATCACATTTCAGATGTATAGCTTTAATACCATCTTCCTACTTTTCTGTGAAGAATTTGCTCTGAGATATTCTGATTTTCTCCAAATCTTTAAATGTGAGAGGTCCCTTTGGCAATTCTAGCAAAGTGCTCTGTGTGTCAAGTATGTGCTCTGCTTCACCTTAAAGAAAAAAAAAAAGAGTCAATTTCCTCAGCCTTAGAGCTAGAAAACAAAGGAAGGAAAAAAAAACTTAAACTGATTTAGCCATTCTTGTTTAGACCACAATAGCAAAATAGCAAGTCATAGCTATGTATTTTACAAACAAGCTGATGTCAATATACCAGTAATCTTGTCTAAGGAATTTTGGACTGGTGGGTTAATTAGGAATCTGAGAAGACAGTGGATCAAACATACACATAAAGATGTACATAAGCTTTAACATGTAAACTTCTACACAGTATCACAGATGTACCATATTTGGGCATAATTTTTCTTCGTGCCTCAGGACTAGCCTAAAAGGTGTCAGAATGTGGGCAGCACAGGACTTGAAGAAGAATTGGTCAAAGCACATGGCTCACAAAGAGATTTGCTAAGACAGTTACTGAAACATGAAGCATAGCAGGGAAAAGTTGTAGAGTGCAGAATGCTCTGGGTAGGGCCGGAATGAAAACATCTAGGACAGAAAATCCAAAAAACAAAGATACAGACTGAACATCATACACAGGTTGTGGTGGTCTGATTGTGATATAAGAAGAGATGAAGATTAGGCAAAGAAAGCATTTGTTTTGGCTGATGCCATTTGGTACAATGCCAACAAACTTGTTTATCTATGCCTTAAGTACCAGCTTCATGATCCTTATAGCAGTGGTTTGAAACTGTACTTATGTGTGATGAGCCTGACTGAATATTGCAATGCAGTCAAGATTATAGTCATTGTACAAAACAGGTCTGAGTGCTGACATCTCCCAATTGTAATTTTTATAGTATTGCAGTGCCTGCGACCATCGGTAATATCCAACACCGGTTACCACTCCCACAACATCAGTCAGCTGCATACAGCATCTGATTATGAAATAGCAAGAGATCTCGGGGACAGAGATGTAGACAGGCAGGTCTCTATGCCTGTCCCTCACATGTACTAGAGGACACTGCCCCATGCGCTGCTCAGGACACAAGGATTCAGCTATCTAAATCTTGGAAAAGGTAGCCAGAGTTCCATCGCTTAGTGGAGAAGTTCTGTGCAATTACAAGCTGGCCATAAAATCCCTCCCCTCCTCTAATAATTTGTGTGAAAAACACCAGCACTGTGTGCCTGGACTGGGAGGAAAACAAAAACAGCAAGGCCAAGAACACAGATAGCAGGTCCATGACTGATTCTTTATGTCCTCAGAGGTTCAGAAATGATAGTTTGAGGGCTGTTCTGCAACCCTGACATCCCCAAAAGATTAGGTCCTGATACACAGCCCTGGCAACTTAAGGCTTTCCAACAGCACAAGCAGAACTCAAAACAGGTATATCCTCCCTATGTCTTCAGTTTCAAGTTTTAATTAGCCCAAGCTATAAAGCAGGAAAAAAATACCCTTCCAATATTGCAGTGTGGAAGAATACTAAAATCATGAGATAATTTTTGGACAAGTAGGCTAGAGACAGAAGAAAAAATTAACTGTAAGCAAGATCACAGACAAAACGCCTAATGAAAGAGAAACAGTGAAACCTTTCAGGGATATAAAATTATTCCAAAGGATGAAAGGCAGCAGATGCAGACCTATGTGATCAGGGTAGTTCAGATACAAGGTTCACCATGCAGCACAGAAATAATTGCAGATTATCTTAGGAGAGGGAATTGGCTATGAGGCTGATGATAGTTATACCTTGGAGGAAAGAGACCAGTTAAAGAAAGAAATAGTAAAGGGATCCAGAGAGATTAAGCATGGCATGCACCAACAGAATAGATGGACAAGCAGAGAAGTGGTTGCAAAGGCATGGGAGTGAACACAGGGATCAGTTAAGTATTGAGAATAACCATTGTGGCTGCAGGTCAGTTGTATCATAAAACATTCTCTTCAACTACGTAATTTTAACCTTAAAATAAAAATGAACTCCTGAACCTGATTTCCAGACCAGATTCATTCAGGCTATTCCATTTCCTTTTAATCTAGTGCTGATATTGTAATTAGTTTAATTTCCTTTTCTTACTTTCCTTTATCCTATCCTGTAAGTAGGATCTGTAGACCCAAATCTCTCATGTCTTTTTACAAAGCTAAACAAATTAATCACTTTTTTTTTTCTCTTGCAAGGCAGCTTGTCATTCCCTAATAGTTTTAGCTCTTCAGTATAATTCCAGATTCCCTTTACAAAAGTGATCTAAATTACATGTAAACTTCTACAGGAGGTATTATTTTCCTGCACCCTCCTATCTGTACTCTATTTGTGCTAAAGTTGTGAAATATGCATCCCTGGAGATATTCAAAAGCCTTTCGGATATTTTCCTGGGCAATTGGCCGTAGATGATCCTGTCTGAGCAGGGGGGTTGGACCAAAAAACCTCCAGAGATCCCGTCCAACCTCAACCATGCCATGATACCAGGAAACCTCACTTCATGTTTCTAGACTTGCTCAACTCTCAATTTCATCACACTACTGGATTATACTCATTCTGTGATCTCTGCATTCAAGTTTTCCCTTTTTCTACCATTTCAATCTGGTGAGCTCTGGTGGTAGAAATCACTATTAGTCCCTAGTTTCTTGCTGACATTATCAAATTGAGTCCTATTTTGTTGTCTCATTTCTTCAGACCATCAGTTCTTCTTGCACTACAGTTTATTTCTTCTCTGTTGATGAACCTAATCAAGTTTGTAACCCAAAGATTTAATTAGTATAACCTGCTCATAATTTCATGTATAAGACTAAAGAAGATCCAGACCAAATCTTGAGGGATATTGTTAATAACCCTGCTAAAGCCTAACCTTCCTTTTCAAACACAAAATTTGACATAATTTCTTTAGTCCTATGCTTACCTGTCTACTAATTTCCACATCTTTCACACTAACTTAATCTTTAGGTAATACCACATCAAATGTTTTCATGAGTTTATAATGGATCTACCACATTTCTTTCGGAAAAAAAAATATTTTCCTGGAAAAGACAGAGTTAGTTTGGCATATTCAATTTTATTTTCTATTTGGCACCACAGTTTCTTTTCTGCAAAACATTTTCACAAGCCTTGCATACTGCTGAAGTTCTCCTAATGGATCTGAAGTGATGAAGATGACTTTTCCTATTTGGAAAGCAGTAGGATACCACATTGCCCCTCTTCAACCTACACAGGACCACATGGTACACAGTAAACACATTACATACAAATCCAAAATCCTAAGTACTAATTCTGCTCTGTATGTACTAATCTCCTTTTCAAGACTTTGGTCTCCAAGAACTACCCCTTCTTCCCTGTATTTAGCTGACTCTTCATTTTAAGATCCAAATAAGTTTATCTAACAGAGTTGAGGAAATATTCACAGGTATACATTCCTGCATCACCTAAATGTATTTGCACCTGCATGCAGCAGGAACTACAGCAGGTTTTGTCTAATTAACCTACCACTATTTTCAGTGAAGCATATAGACCAAGGAAACCTAAGTGTTAGATCTGGAGGCCAAAGACCAAGGGCTGAAACAGATTTTTATTTTGTTTCAATATGGTTGTGTCAGTAGCAGACAAGACAACCAAGCCAGTTAACTAAGACCATTTGTAAAGGTGACAAGCCATGGCCCGATGCTATCTTCACTTACAGTCAACACTCACTGAGCTGGTCTTCTTCACTAGGAATCAGAGTTAACATAAATGCATCTCCATAAACTTCAACACAATGTCTATCATTTAATCAGATATACAAGGGACAACTATGGGGCAAGGCCCAGCTTTCCGAGACTCACCTTTCTTCAGTCTTAGCAGGACACTGCAGTCAGATCATCACCTGATGACTGTGTTTGGTCATGAAAGTGTAAGGACATGATTCATGTCTGTATTCCTCTATCTTATAATCCCTAACCCTTTCCCAAAAAAACAGCATAGGAGTGGAATACAGAAGGAAATCACTAGACCTGTCATTTCTCCCAAATATGCAATTCTTACATCAGCTGTATTTATAATCTTAGCATTCAAATATTTTGAAACAAGAGGAGAAAATGACAGTCTTAACTGAAAAGAAATGCTGTAAAAGTACAGTGAGTACTCTTGACTGGCAAAAGATCTGATTTTAACACAAGGAAAAAAATGAGACATAATATTTCTGTCAAACCCCCACCCCCCCCAAATATCTATTACAAGTTTTCTCCCAGCCATTTTATAAACATAACAGGTTATCTGAAGCTTGGTTCTATATGAGAACAGGACAGACTTACATACCTTTCATCCTTTGCAAGAGTGTCCCATAGCCCATATCATAATGATAGGAAAATATAAAGCTTAAGGGAAGTATTGGCAGCAAAACTGCTGGGTTCTTCCTTTTTATTGCTCTGTGCAAGAAAATAAAAATATTATTTCAGCTATTCAGCACATCAACACTGTTACTTTAGGCTGACCTTGGCTGTCTAGGACTTGTGTATCCTTCTAAAATCTCTAATCAAAAAGCAAGTCTTAATTTCCTCAGAAACATTTGCCTTCTGTTTGCCCTCTTTCTCAATACAAGGGTATTTAAAAAATGCAATAGTGATTTTCAAATATATCTAACAAACATGGGATGATCTAACTCACGTAGCATGCATGTGCACTCACATATACCCAGACACTTGCAACACGTAACAATGTAGATTCTAGGTTCATTTCCAAATGCATCTGAGTCTACAGAGAACCCATAATGCATAAGGTGCATTTAATCTTCACTGTGTACACAAAACCACAAATATTTCCTACATTCCCTCTAAACATGTTACAGCACAAGAAAAACATGTTATCAAACAAAAGTACTGTAGGGCAAGTTTCTCCCTATGCAATATAACTTTATTAGCCAGGTTTCTTCTTCCCTTGGGTCAGTGATTCAAATTTAAATGAGTAGACTTCAGAATATGTCCACTTGTTCACTGTATTGAAAAAATCCAGAGGGAGGATATGCTACTCACTAACAGTTCATTAAATCACAGTACAGACAAGAAAACAGCATGGCTTTTAAATATTCTCTCCTCTTTTCCACAAAACTTCTGTTTTACACTGGACTTTTGGTACTTCAGATACATCATTTTATTGTCAGTTCATGTCTCTGCTTTTAAATAAACCTGCAGTACAGACATAACCAAAATACATTCAGGAGCAGACAGAATTCAGAGTCCATCTGTCATCTGATCAATCTCTGAGCAATTACCGGATAAAAATAACTACTTGTTGTAATGCAAAAGCAAGATCCAGCAGAATAGAAATATATAATGTAATATTTTTATCTTTTCTGTTAGGGAATAAACTTCATACCCAGTTGTTAAAACTACAGCAGTAAGTCCAAAAAATGTCCCAAAGTAATTGAGAAATTCCCGTGTCCAAGCAATCTGCATGGCTGTTTGTCTCTCTCTCATCAGGTTCTACAGTAGTAGTCGCCTTTCCAGCCAAAGAAAGGAGAGAGGTTAAACAAAATTAAGTAATTCATTTATTTTAAAGATTGAGTCAATCTCTCAGTGGTCTATAAATCCAAAACACCAACTAAGAAGGCAATCTTTCACACCTTTTGATTGAGAATGGTCTTAATAATAGGTCATACTGAAAAATAGTTCAGTAATAGTTTATACCAAGGAAAGCATTTAGGTCAATTAGCAAATGCTTTTATGCAGCATCCTTCCAATGCTGCTTCTCAAGGTCCAGACAACCAAAACTGCAATGTTAGGTTTTGAGAGTTACCCAAGTCTCAGCAGGACTCTCTAGATTAAGATTCTCTGAGCTTCACATTTCCATGGTGATCCATAGAGTACCTGCTTTCCCAATTCATTCTCCTTAATTCAAACTTAGTTGTAGTAATTTTAGAGTCAATCTTGACACCTCTTTGCCCTTTGAGGATTTCTCTTCCTCATGATGCATCATAAAGCTAATAACTCTTCTGCAACACCACAGTTACAAATATAGAAAAACACTGTGAAGACAACAGGTCTTTTATAGACACTGGATATATATCAAAAGTCCATAAGGCAATACTTCTGTAACTAAAATTAAAAACAATAATGCAAAAAGTACAATCTAGTCGATATACTCAAATGTTCAAGTAGAAATTTCTATGGTACAGAGGAATAAAAAAGCAGACTGCTAGATTTAATTATTTTTTTAACTACATGCCCCATCTAAATGCACTGGTACATTTTTATTAAGTAAGGTAAATTCAGTATTTCTTAAAAGTTCCTCTGAACTGTACAGAACACAAAAAAGAATTTCCTTCTTAGAGTGACAAAAAAATAAGAATTGTGCCAAAAATAAGCAGATTGAAACCAGAGTGGAGAAGTTAGTTAACAGAACAAGAAGAAGTCTGCTTCTTCACAGAAATGTTTATAACTCATCTTGTGGGGAAAAAACTGACTACCTGGGTTTAGCTGTCTAGGCTAGCTGACCAAGTTGGATGACAAGTTCAACAAGGCACAGGAAACAGAATACCAGCTGCCTAAAAGAGTGTATTCTAGGGAAGAAAGAACAAAGAGTGAATTCAGAAAGTTCTCTCCTAATGAATCTCTAAAAGTAATTAAATATGTTCTTTTCTCCTGCTTTCTAATTCAAGAATAATTTAAAGGATTTGTAATTACTTAAGGTTTCCACCCATTTATTCATCTCCATTACTATTGATTTAGCCTGAACTGAAAAATTTCTGTTAAATTGTTACTAATTATTTCTTCAGACTATGTTGATCTTGCTATCTTATTTACAAGTTCATTCACTACCTAGATAGGTAGAAATAATTTTGAGACAGCATAATGAAAAAAGGACAGATCTAATTACATATAATTGTACACAGTAGGAAAAACAACATTCACTATAGTCTCACAGTACTATTTCATCTATTTCTCTTTCCTCAAGACTTACATTGCAATTGTTGTTCTCACAAAAAATATCAACAGGCTTTACCTTTCTGATAGCCATCATTTTCAGATTGCTTTGTTTTGGTTTTTTTTTCCTGAAGAAGTAATTATATAATGGCTGACAAACCACTTAATAAAATATCAAAATAATTAGATTTGATTTTGTCACCTACAAGACAGTTGGAAGTTCTAAAATAAACAAGTACACTGCCCATTAATTAGACCCATTTTGGTCCCAAATATCCTAAGCCTGGTAAATTGCTGAGGGCTGACATGATAAGATAAAATAATGACATGTAATATCCATTTAATGACTTTATTTTCATCTTCAGTGTGATTATAGGTGTAGTTTCCACATATGTGAAAAGTATTAAGGGATCCTTTGTTTGCCTGTCAGCACGGATAAGGCCCTATGCTTCCAAGATGCACAGTATTACCCTAAATGAGCTTCAATTTGAAGAAGCCCATGGTAAGGAAGTGGGACAAGAATATGCTGATAGGTCTTGCTAAAAGGAAACAATGGAGCAGAAAAACAGACAGTTCAACGTGCACCGTGTTTAGAAAGAAGTAAGCATGGCATAAAAAGAAGGCTGTAAATTCAAACTTACAAAAGTAAACTAAAGGATCCTTACATGATTTCTTTAAAAAGAAATACACACACCCAAAAAAAAACCCCAACAAAATCCCCCTCACACGTTATACTTTGACTGCTCTGTAAAACCCAAGTGCTGGAAGAAAAACATAAGTCACAAACAATAAAGTCAAATAAACACCATGCTGCAGGAGACTGTCACGCTAAATTCCAGAAGCCCCAGGGTACTTTCATGTGTATCTACAAGTAGTTCATTCAAATAACCAACTATAATTGAAAACAACTTGTTTCCTATATTATAGACAGCAGCCAGATAACATAATCAAACACTTCTCATATTCTTTTCTAACTAGATCTTATTTCTTTCACTTGAGAGAAACAACCCTCAACTTTCTCCATTCAAAAACAAGTGGTGGAATGAATCGCATAGAAAAATGCCCATAATTCCTTTCCTTTGAGCAAACTTCCTCCATTTAGATGTAGAGTTTTATCCAGATGAAACACATTAATTTCTTTAAAAAAAAAGAATAAAAAGAAGGATGTGTTGGAGAGAAGTTTTAGAATTATGAATCTTGGAGATGAGCATTCTCTGTGTACTTGGGGAAATGTGACAGCCAAGAAACAATGGTTTCAGAGGAATACTAATCCACAGAAGGCAGAAAAAAGTGGATCTAGTGGCATTTGGCTAAAAGAATAATTTAATTCTTGCTATTACTGAAGTTTCATGATATTATAGTGAATAGTTTACAAGACCTATTTTGTCCATAAACTTACAATGTAGCATAAAGAAAGCCCTGAGATGTGTTTGGGGATCCTAAGTAAGCTATAGTACTGATGCAGAGGTTTGTAAACCAATTTTTATTTACTCATAATTTATACAGAGAAAACTTAGTAACAATACATGAAGGCGTGCTCCAAAATCCCTTTGAATCTATGTGGTTTTATGCCAAACCCAGGATTACATCTCTCAAATACCAGAGGATACCAGAAGTTCCTTTTATTCTGTACTCCTTTATCCCAAAAAAGTCTTCATTCATGCTTTCCATTTCCAGGATCAGTTTTGTTACTTGTCATAGTTTCATCTTGCAAAATAAAAGACTATAGTGCTGTAGCTGTTAGGGGTTACAACAGGAATCTGAGTAACAAAGAGATTCAGTCTAAATGTTCTAAGTGTTCCAGGGCAATTCCACACTGACTCCACTGGATTTCAAGCTCTCCTTAAGGAAAAGGAAAAAGTGAGCAACAATTATGGCCAAAGTTGTCCTACTACATACTGTTTCATCACACAACTTAAACTCACCAAAATAGCTGTAGAAAAAACAGTTTGGAGTAACCCGAGCTCTTTTCAGGGAGCTCTGTAGCCACTGTGCAGCACAGCAAGGAACACCTCTCTGGCATACTCTGACAAAGCAGACAAAAGGCAGGGCACCTGCCTACCCTGTGCCATCAAAAACTGCTTTAGCATGTCCAGACCTGACATCGATCAGTTAAACAGGTTTAAAAGCAATGCTTGACTTTAAAAAAGTATATACCTTTAAAAGAATTTTGGATGCTCTAAGTGTCGAAATTAAACACCTACATGGGCATTCAGGCAACTGCTCTGAACTAGTCTTTTAAAAATTCAAACAATTCATGGGCAATATCCTTACGCTTATCGATTTAACAAGCCAATCTTAGATGAGTATCTGGAGCTTGGGTAGTTTCGAATGGCCAAGACATCCTGACATACTGGCATTCCACTGGTGAACAACTATTGGTAGATCTTAAGGCAAAACCAATGCCTTGAGCGCCTGCCTTGAGCAAGTCAGGATTTGAAAACATACGTATATAGGAAAAGACTCAGGAGTTTACCTCAAAAGAAGACTCGAAATTAGATGAAAGAAAACCAAACCATGTTTGACTGCAGTTCAAATCAATATCCCATCTTCAGCTGTTAATTTCCTAGTAATTGTGTCTTATTTTCCTCCACATGTGTTCTATTGAAAATGTCAGTCACATTGGGGTAGTGAAAAACTTTTGATCTATTAACATGCAGATTTTACGAAAAATGCCATGTCCTACTCTCTTAGGACTTACTTTACAACAATTTTTAAATTACTTCTTTTCTCAATATGACAGAACAGAAGTAAGAAAAATAGGTATTCATTTTTACTGCAAAACATTTTATAGAATTTTATAGGTAATAAGATCAAAAAAAATGTATCATTCAGACTTAGCAGAGACGGACTGTAGTTTATTTAGAAAAGTCTTACTGATGGGAGAAGTTGATTATTGAGAAAACAAGCCACAGGTGCACATCACACATATCAGGTGAACAACAATTCACCATCCAAGTGCCATGTCTCAGGGAATAAATTCTACTTCATTTTAAGTACACAAACGTCCCATCTATATATCCATAAAAACTTCAGTAGGAACAGTTTATGTGACTATACTTGCACTAAAAACTACAGATAAAGGGTCTCAAGTGCAGCTTTAGCACAGGAGGAAGAGAGATACTGCAATTTTCCTAGCCAGGTTGCTGCGCATAGCACAAGAGAACTGAAGCTCTGATGTGGATGCATGGGTGCACATCCAAGCATGCTTTTCAATTACTTGTATCCTATAACAACCAGACTATAACTTTGTAGACACAGTTAATATCATAATAATAAAAAAAGTGAAAATAGCAACTTCTATACTGGCAAAAGATATTGATTGCATAATTTTAAAAATTAAGTACAGTATTCCAAAATAAATGAGCAGTAGTAGCAAATGACATTTTAAATTTTTTACACTATCAAGAGGACCCAATTAGAAATAACTTTCCCATTTTTCTTTAAATAGAGCTAGCAGTTTCTCAACACTGTGTGACCAACTGTAAGGGCTGATTGGGATTTTGAAGTCTGCCACATAGAAACTGTTATAGTAAAAGGAAATCAATGTTACAAAATGAATCATGACAGATGAAGAGAAATGAGGCAGAGAGGGAAAAGGTCAGTTACTGCGAAACTGATAATGCTAATAAACTAGTCAGTGGTAACCATCCTTATCATTTCTACTGATTATTCTTCAGACTGCCACAATGATGTCAAACCACATAAAAGAGCATTTATACCATCATTTCATTGATTAAAATCCAGTGGGAGAAAATTTCTCATCTGAAATAATTTCATCAACTTTGACAACTTGCCAAAAAAAAAAAACAACCCCTCTCTGGATTACAAACCACATATTCACTAGACTAGAAATTTCTCAAGCTTTACACTCTTAGCTTGTTTTCTCTCTTCAATATTCAGATGCTGTAGACGGAATGGATGCTACTTTGGTTTTGTACCCCCAAATGGGATGGAATGTGGTGTACAAATACTCAATAGAAATGAAAAGCAGAGTCAGTGCGAAATTCTCTCTTCTTCACTGTCCATGTGTATTAAATATAATTTCACTGGATTATTTCGTGCGAGTCTATGTGTCTATGGGGAGGAAGACACAGTAATCACCCCTCAATAAAGAGTCAGTTTGCAACCCAATATGCTTAATGGCTCTCGTGGGAGATATGCTCTTTTACCCAACCCGTCTAAAATGCTGGGCAGGGCAAACAGTTTGAGAGCAGTCATAGCAGTAAACCCATAGAGAACATATTTCATGTCACCATCATTAAGACATAATTATACTGACATTCTGGTAAACAGATATCCGGACAGGAAAGGAATTAACTACCTTATAAGAAATAATCAGATAAACACCACCTCTGCTTAAGTTCTGAAACTCAGTATCTAAATCTAAGAAAACTGAAACTTGAAGAAATTCTTGGAATATCTTTACACTCATGTTAAAAGACCTCTCCAGTTTTGCCACAGGTTAATACATCTGTTATAGGCCATGGCTACTCTGCCTATCATAGGTTATTTTCACTTACAGTTTTTCAGTGTTCAGACACTCTGAAAGTGTTCTTTTAAAAAGTACTAACTTCTAACTTCTGAGCACTCAGAGCTGCAATAAAAAATAAGGCTTAAGTTTAAAAAAAAAGTGACAATCACACATACAAAAATCTGCAAATCCCTTCTAAAACATGTATGAAAGTTAGTGTGCAGATCATACAGCTACGTGGCATTTCATGAGGAGATGAAAGATTAAAAGCTCATGTGACTTAACCTTGGTGTCATTCTTTCTAATTAATGCGTAAAACCAGAAGCTGCTGCAAATGGTTGTTTGGCAAAAATAAATGGAAAATGGAATAGTGATACCTATACTTACACCTCCATTGTAAGCCACGAGAGTGCAATACAGAGATGACAATTTAAAACAATTACACAGCGTCTGCTTGGTTCTATGACCAGCATGCCCACAGACATCTCAGGAAATGGGCCTCTAGATCAAACAGTTAAAATAAATCAGATCTATAAATGTTTTATCCTGCTTCTTCAAAGCTTGTTTCCAGATATTTTTCACATCAAGTACACAGAGCAATTAAAATTATTAGCACTGCAAGAAACTGTACTCTTTAAAAAGAAAACTTAATTTTTAAAGCTTCCCCATGCAAAGACAGATTACAAATTATTTACAAGCAAAGAGCTGTCAAAAAATGAAAAGGGTATCACAATATTAGCCACAACCCAGAATGTAAACTGCACTGAAAAAAAATCACACAGAATCACAGAATATTCTGAGTTGGAAGGGATCCACCAGGATCGAGTCTCAACCCTTAGCTGAATGGTCATGGATCAAACCCGTGACCTTGGTGTTATTAGCACCAAATCCTTTATATTCCTGTTGTTGTCAATAAGGTACTGGAATTACACTCTGTATAAAGAGAAAATAATATCAAAAGCCCCTAAATACACGTGAGATTTTGTGCTGCACAAAGGAGACACCCAATCCAATGAGAAAACCATGAAGGTAAAATTTCTCGGCAGTAACCCAGCATTCTTACTTTTCTTCTGTGTGGCTTTTAGGCAATAAACATGCAGCAGAGTGCAGAAGGGTGTCCACCATCTGCATTTAATAATCTTATCTACAAAAGTAAGCAAAGTTTTAAGGTACTGTTACTAGTGCTCAGAATTCTCAGAAGTTTTATACAAGCTTTATAGAGACAAACCAAAGTCATTGAACAGCCAGTTATGTAGAAAGCAGGTATCAATGCTATAGGAATGGTAAAATAGATTAAGACGTATTAAACAAAGAGTTAATGTTACAATATCAAGTAATTTCAATATCTGACTAATAACTGAATAAGAGCTTTTTTTCTTTCTCCAAACTTAACATTCAGGAAATAATATTTCATAGAAAGTGAGTAAAAGACCAGATTTTACTTCAGTGGACTTAACAAAAGACTAAAATGATAGGTTTTCTCAAGTAAGAAGAAAGGAATTATGGAAAATTCGTTGTGTCACAGGAAGCATCTTCAGAAGGCATTTTTATTTTGAAATCATTTAAATTCCTCCAACAAATCAAGACTAAACATGTAAAGGTAAGCTGGAGGTACACCTCCAAGCTAGACAAAAGTTGCAAGGTGAATTCACAATGCTATGTACTAATCACAGATATTCTCCCAAAAATTACTGGTAGAATTGATTCAACTGAATAAATTTAATTAATATTTGTCTCACTACTAGTGCAGCAACCAGTCTGTTTTGCATCTTCTGCTGGTAGTCATTGCATGTTAGAAATAGCTATTAAAATCTGCTCTTTGTTAACCACTTCATTTATTTCTTTACAGCGATCAGGCAGAGTATACAATCTGTCAGCTAATACCAAACAAACTGGCTTTTTTCCTGCAAGACAGATGGTTCTAATCTTCCTCGGTACAGATATCATTTACCTTGTTCTGTTCCATTTGATGCGCAGAAACTAATAAGGATATAGAATTGTTACCAGAGAGCATTTATTTCCCAGAATTAAGCCCAGATCACCTAAGGGGCAAAACAATTTATGTAATGCTTCAAGACAAATGCATTAGTGATGTCATAAGCGCTACTAATATCTTGTCAATAGAAAACAAATCTAGCTATTTCCCACCCCAAAGGGAAACAGATGGTAGTAATCTGGAAAGGCAAACCTTGCTTACATTTTACTGCATGAGAAAGAAAGGGAACAATTGTTTTCATTTTAATAGAACTAAAAAAAATCCTTTTGACTAAATTTCACTGAAAACTTTGGGGAGGAAAAGGTATGTGATTTACAAGACCCTGAAGAAAATGACTCAGTGTCTGAGACATTAAGAAAAATTAAATTTTTCAGGTATCATCATAGAGGTGGTTGATCTTTTACTAACAAAGATAAGGCGACAAATCTGTAGATGGAAAAATGTCATCACACAAAGTTTTATTAGGCACAGGAAGGACTGCAGAAACCTGTGTCAGTACTTCCCTTTTTTTATCAATTAAAGTGAAGAAGCACAAAAAAATTTTCCTGTTCAGAAACTCATCGGCATTTTAACATTAGCCATTTTTCCTGCCAAGAGTCAAAACACAGCACACATATGCATTTCAAACACCACTTCATTTTAAGATCAACTGATAACTAATTGATAGTATTTTGACTGAGTAATGGGTTAATTGAATTTATTAAGGAAAAAAAAACCAAACCAGAACCCCAAGATTGTATTTGTAAATATAATCATCTTTCAATAAAAGAGACGTCATCTTCCCCCTGCCCTTACTCATACTTTCTCATACTTTCTTTTCCATTCCTACTTTTAGCTCTTTACTCAAAAAGAGTGCCAGAATAAAGGACCAGGACATGTACAAGATACAGGTCCCTACCAAGAACAAACAAGAGGCTCATGAGGTGCAGGGCCAGGAGCTGGACATAAATGATCCTGATGGCTCCCTTTCACTCAGCATATTCTATGAAGTCCTTTTACCTGCTTAAGATGGAGTACTAAGACTGAGCCTACAAGGTATCAAAAAGACATTAATGTTTTCGTTTTTCAAAAGTCTTGGGTTTTCCTCATTCAACTTCCATTAAGATTTTGCATTTATCTTTAAGAATGTGGCCCAGTGCCTACCTTCTAATAAAACCCCTACTGACCTATCTTGTAATAGCATCTGTACATTCTTAACTCATTTTTAATTTTAAGGAATTTAAAACTAACTGAGAGGAGGTCAGAGTAGACCCATGAGCTTTCTGATAAATAAATCAGGTCTTCTTCATCCCTCCCTCACAAAATTCTCCATATCTGTAGTAAAGGAAGTCCAGCAAAATGCTATGTGTAGAATCCACGATTCAGTTCAAACATCACAAAACCAAGAACTTAAGGAAGGTTATTATACAAAGGTTACACATATTACCATAGCAACTTCAGTTAGCAGTTTCTTAAAATGTAAGAACTTCAAAAACCACTGGAGCATTACCTAGATTATCAGACAGATTCCAATAAGAAACAAACTTAAAACTTCTGCTCAAAGGTTCAAACTTATTTCTTACCAGGCATATACAAATATTACGACTTCTTTGCACATTTTCAAGAAGACATTGAAGTGAAAAGCAAACACCAATAATAAAGAGTTGTATAACTGAAGTTACAACATCTTGTTTTGAGATACATGTGACTGTCTGGATATAGACTGAAATGTTGCAGTCCTCTTCCATCTCTTACAATACGTCTATTTTTTTTTACTGTTTTTATGCCTTTATTTCAGAAAAAAAAAGACATAATTTAGTCAAAAGATATAGTCAATTAATAAGCATGCTACAGGGTACTTCTATACTTTCATTTCAGATTTAAGGACAAATTGTTGAACGTGAAGAGAAAACTGCCTTGTTACTTCCATTTATTGCTATTCAAAGCAAACCTCTTAAGGCAATACAGTCCTGGCAGGAAAGTAATGCAATCATGCTACGGTCTGCCTCTAACCAAGAGCTGACAGTGCAGACAAAAGAAACCATATGATATTAAGTTGCATTTATCTATGCTTCCAGTGAGTTTTTGATTTTTTTTTTCCAAAACAAGATACTTTTGTCACACATCTTTTGTAACAGTAAATTACATTCTAATGATATTAACATTCACACATTACTATATATGATGAAATAATATCCCAAAGCATTTTCTTATGAAACTGAGAGCTTTAGAGGCCTTTGTGGATATGGAAAACACTGAACAGCAGTTTCACTACACGCTGATTCATGAACGCAGGTGACATGACCTGTGCATACAGTGTAAAATGCACACGTTTCTCCACAGGCAAGAGTTGAAGAACAGATGAAAGCACAGAACACTTGAGAGCCATTTTCAGAAGTAGAAATCTTATTATGTATAATTTGAATGAAGTAAGTAAGAATTTTTTTCTTCAAGAGACAAATATGTTTGGCATTTCCATGTTGTGTCAAAAGAAAATTTCACTTACAGAAGAAAATGCTGTAAAATTTGTATCTATGAAAAGGCAGACTATGCCTTACTCCACTAGAGGATGAGTTTCCCTAGGAATGTTTTATACTATCTGCTCACTTACTCCACAACTTAAACTAACTGAGGAAGAAATGCCTTTAGTTTTTATTTCCTTTATTAATTTGCATCACTGTCAAAACTTCAAAAGAAGCTGTTAAAACAAAGCAGGGGGGGAAAAAATACGACCATGAAAGAGAAGAAAGAAAAAAAAAGAAGAAAAGAAAGGAGTACAAAAGCATCCACTTAGGTACAGAACTATAGAGGATTTTCCATACCACCATCTGGTCCTCATTAGAATAGGATAACGTAGTTTTATCATGGCTCAAAATAAACCTAGATGATGTTAGGGACCCCAAAAGAAAGAAAAGATTTTAAAAAACAAGGAAATATTGGCATGGATTTTCAGAAAAAAAAAACAAAACAAACTACTCCTGCATTGTCAAAACATGGAAAAATAACCCCTTACTTTTCCAGATTTACTTGATCCTGACCTTTTTTTAACCAAGGAGTATAGAATCTTTTCCATGCCCACACAGGGAGCATACAGGGAGCAAGTCTATAAACTCTCAAAGAGTAACTGCTATGGAAGCAGATCTATGACTGTTTCCTGGCTATCCAATATTACCTGGGGAGAAGAACACACTTTAGAGTCTGACATAGTAAAATAGGGAGAGGAGTGGCAGCAGACTGGGATTGAGACTATCCAGAGATTCATGTTGTAGATAGGTTATAATAAAACACTTTTATTATGGGTAAATACAAGATCTGTCAGAAGTATATAATTTTTCTAGCCTGTTTATTTTTGTACAAGTTTAGTGGCTCCCATCAAAAGATTAATTTGGAGGACTATATCTGACTCCTCAAAGCAATGATGCTTTCCCACTGAGAAGCCTATCTTTTTGTCTAGTAAGAAATCCTCTTGCTGGGAAGGAAAAAACCCCAAAACTCTACCAAAAAACCTTCCAAATCACTCTGAACTGCAATCCCAAAACAACGATGAAACAATGACATGCCCTAAGCACTAACTAGTCTCTTTTCTTTCCAGCAATTTCAGTGATTCTTAGCTCCTCCTGTATAACTTACTCTTAAAAGTTACACTTTTCAAGAATTTCAATCCTCCAGTCTGACCCTGAAAGACTGGCAGAGCCAACCTGCTGTAATCTCAAGGCAAGACTTTTTAAATGTGTTTTGCTTAAATAATGGTTATAACTTTTTACTGAAATTCCTGATTTCAACCAACTTATGTATGTGCTAATGCTGGATACATAATGCTACATACAGTGTAGGGGAAATGTATCTGCTAATACAGCAATATATATTACAAAACTTCCAAAATATACAAGAGATTGAACAATTCTTTTTCAAGTACCTTATTCCCACAAACAAGATTTTTGCTTTGTTTTTGCAATCTGACAGGCAGGGCACACGGAGGCTTTAATTCCTGATTCCTTTCCCCATCCCTTGTGATGTTATTTCTGTATCGTTATCACTTAACATACACCTAAAGTCTGTCTGACAGCTGTCAGTTAAAAGTTAGACCAAGTCACATCTTGTTTCAACAGATCCCTGCTGTGCATCTGGTGCTCAGCACGAGTGCAGACGTCAAGCAGTAACTGCTCATAACTCTCAGTCTGGGAAGAAAGAGATGTAAGAAAATCCTCCCTTACAGGATCCATGAAATACAGGGAGCCTCAGCCTGTGCCTACTTCTGTGGGGGTTAAAGCATCTTAAAATAACTTGAGCTCAACCTCAGCAGTACTGCTCAAAACAGGGTCAGCTATGTGATCAGACCAGGAGACCAGGCTGCTCAGGGCTTTTATCCTGTCAGGTCTTGAAAACCTCCAAGAATGGAAGCATCACTGAGCCTCTGCTCCGCTGCTGGATCGGCCTTGCAGGGGGAAGGTTTGTCCTTACACTCAGCCTGAACTGCTCCCCATATCCTGTTTCAATGCACACCCATCACCTCTCGCACTTCCTGGCTGTGCTTTCTTGATTACCTACTCACGGTTGGTGGGGGGCTGCCCTCGCATCCTGCACCCCTGAAGGCATCCCATTCCAGGCCAAGTAAGCACAGCTCACTTGGCCTCCTTGTAAGAAGTGCTCCAGCCCTTGGCCATCTTGATGGTCTGCTGCAAAAGCTGCTCTTTTTCACCTACATTACTCTTGCATTGGGGAAGAAAGGGGGCAAAAAGTGGATGCAGTATTTAAGTGTATTTAACACAGCACTGAACAGAAGACAACAGAAAATTTTGTCAACCTACTGGCTTTGCTATAGCTTATAAAGCCCTTGTTTGTCCTTTTGACTCTCTCTTCTGTCAGGGTACACTGCTGACTTATGCCCTAGTTGCTGTCTTCCAGTGTCCCCTGCATCTCTACAGAATTGCTCCCATTTTTCAGCTCCCAGTCTGTGTTGTGGCCAAGGACACTTAGCTGACACTTAAATCATGTCAGCTTTCCTGAACTCCTTTATCCTTCAAAGCTCCTATGGCACCTTGACTACCAGTTTCCCAAACAAGATGAAATCCTCTCTCCCAATGTCCAGGGTCTGCAACTCATCTTGCTACAATCAAGTCTGCCTCTAATATTACAGTTCTCCCTTATTAGTAAATAACAAATTCAGCTGTGCATGATGGCTCTTGGATGGCCCATCTAGTACAGACGCACCTGTATCAAGCAGTTATTCCTCACATTTTGCAGAAATGTACCCAATTGCTTATGTCCTCCTATTTATGGCACTTCCAGCAGATTTTAGGGAGACTACAGTCTCATGAGAATCAGTTACTAATCCAGAGACTTTCTTCAGTTGTTAAAAGAACAACTTGTTGTTTCTTCATGTCCTTTGTCACGCTGATTGGTGACCTGCAGCACGCACTCTCCACAGTGTCATGTTTTGTGGACTCTCCTTTGACCTTAACTCACAAGCTACACCTTCTCATCATGGGTGTCACTACTCATTGTCTCTCCTTCCTGTCTTTTCTGAAGAGCTATGACCCGTCTGTTAGAGATTTCAAGCTTCATGAGCTGTCCTACCACATCTCAGTTATTCCCATGATGTTGCAGTTTTGTGACCAGAGACACCTCTTGTTCTTCCCGCTTGTTTCTCAGGCTGCGTACATCTGTGCTTGAGCATGTACAGGCTTCCTTTCTCCAGAACCATCAACACTGCAGAGAACCCCAGCATATTGTCTCATAATAGCTTCTGCAAGGACCAGATACATTCTACACTTCTTTATTTAACATCTGCTGCAACAGCAAAATGCTCCTATTGTGCTGCTGTAGTAGAAACAATTTTTTTTTAGGATGGCAGTATGTAATTTATTTTTTGATTTGGAAAAAACACAGAGGTTTTTCATTTTCTAGGGCTTGGAGCTTTTTTTTCAAAACCAGAGTAAAGTGCTCTGCAATAGCTTAGAGAATTCTTTGTGCTCTATTTACTACCCTATTTACTTCATTTCACTAGGCAGGCCCCTATGCAACACAATTTTCTCTTCCATTCTCTGACTAGTGAATCAGTGAATTCTCTGACTCTGAATCAGTGCTTCTCTCCTCACTGCTTTTTTGTACAGTTTTCCCAGAAATGTATCTAGGTGAAAACTTCAATGGCTTGACAACATCGAGAGATGCACTTAACCCCTACGTCTGATTGTTATACACAAAGGTATCAAAACAAATCAGCCTTTCCATCCACGCCTTCCAATCATCTCATAATAGAGAAAAGAGTGACACAACAAAATTACAAACTAGTCTTCAATTCAGATCTCATTATTAATGATGAAGCTAATATGACAAAGAGTAAAAAATGTCAGTCAATAAAGGATTCAGTGTATCACCAAATATTTGTGGAGTTCCAACAAAAAATTTCTTCTAATTAAGTAATAAAATACTTACACACTAAGATATAACTGAAAACAGTTATGAAGGATTTTAAATGCTACTAGGACTTAAATTTTTTAGTTGTATGGACTAGAAACCACTGCTTACTATGCAGTATTATTCCTGTACACATCAAGATACCTTCATGTAATCCAACTTTCATAATACCACTAGAGAAATAACCAAAACCCCTGTTATTAAAACAGGATCTCAGCTTCATCCTCTGTAGGGTTACCATTTAAGTAGTGCAGACATACAGGAAAACTGGGATATGAATCAGTTTCCCCTGTGTAGAGTTTCTCAGGGAAAGAAAAGTAACTTTTTAGAGCCAAAAGCAGTGTTACCTCTACGAAAATAACAGCAGGACATAAACTAAAATCTAACTGGTGGACTGGGGTGGGGTGTCAGGGGAGGGAATGGCATAATACTGACTTGGTGGGGTTCTGTTCAAAACTAATGAAAGCATTTTTGACTCCTCTACATGTGTTAGGAAACCTGGCTAAAATTTGACAGGAAAGCTTAGGCCTTTCTATGTCTGCACTCTAAATTAAAACCCTTTTAAATTGTGCTTAGAATGTCTTCTAAACATCACTGCAAAAATACTTCCTTGAGATGTAATGTTAGTAAGCCCTGCTTTATGCAATCCTGGAATCAAATTCATTAGCAGTAAATTAAAATTTTAATGTACTGTGACCTTCTACCATGATTTGGCTTCTTATCACTCTAAATAACACTACACATAGAGTATATAAGGTTGTTTTAGTATTTTTTATATTATTTGAAGACAATGTACTCGTATTATGCACTAATCAAACTTAAGCCTGTCTCATCACAGTAAAGTCTTTAGGAAGTACCACAGTATGTGAAGGCAGCCAATTTCCTATTAAAAAACCCAACCTCTCATTGTTCTTGACACCTGTTTCTAGACAGTAAGGTCACTGTCTAGAAATATTAATAAGAAATATTTAAAGTTTTCTTATCCATACTGAGGAAAAGAAGAATCGGCCATAAACATTTCTGCATTCCTACTTGCCACTTTCAGATATGTATCTTTTTCCAGGCTTCCTTGTACATCTTAAAATAGCTTTCTTAGTAAACAGTTATTGCAAAAGCTTTCTTAAGGTATACATTTGGGATGTTAAAAAAAAAGAGCAAGGAATAAAAGTCTCACTAGAATAGAAAGTACAGAACATAGCACTTTGACTAAAGAAATACATGAAATCCCCACATTTAATTGTGTTAAGAGCACACATAGAGCTCATAAAAAAAATAATCTGCTATAACTGCTCTGTGGCCTGGAGCAGAGACCTCCTCTAACCCATTCAGCCTCACTAAAAGCACTTTGCAAGGCCATATACTAGTCTTGAGCTGTAGATCTGATATATTAAAGTGTTTGAAAATAATTTTGCAAACTACACTTTAAGGAGCAGGCTCACAATAAAAATGAAGCCTCAACAAACTTCTACCACAAACAGTCTCCACTTGACACAGACTGGTATTTCATTCTGGAGCCACACAAAGACTATACAAACAACTGGCAAGTCCTTCAACATCAAGGCAAACAGTTAAGTTTTTATTATTCTTCCAAAAACTGTTAAGATACAATTTACAAGGTCATAATCCCTTCTTTTCAGAGTTATTCCAAGAAAGGGATAAAGAAAAAAAACATGCACAGCATCTTTTAGTATTGTCTTACTCTGAAGTAGTCAAGCTGGTTTGGGTGTCCAGCACATATCAGAATGACTCTAAAACTGACTAAGCTTTAGTGTGCACCAAGGTTTGGGATTTAGAGGGGTCTTTACCAACTTCCGTCATGTTATTGCCTTCTTATTTTTGCAACAGTCTCTTTCCAACCTACAACCTTCCACATGGAATAAGTCAATCATTAAACAGCTTTGTATTTTCTCTCTGTTCAGAGGAGAGCACACACTCGTTTGGGTTTTTTCGCTTTTAAAAAAAAAAAAAAAGAGTTCTGTCACAGAAATGAATAGCACAAAAATCTTGTTCCAAGCACTTTACAGGAACTTTATGATGCTTGTTCACTTACAAGGAGCAGAAGAAACTTTCACAGGTTCTGACTGTCTCACCAATACCTACTGTATTTCATTCCAGGTCTACCCAAAGAGTTACAGTTCGTTTTTGTGCACTGTCACACTATTATTGCTAGTAGGGAAGGCATTCTAGGTGAAACAATTTTGATGACTTCTTGATGACTCCAAGCCACATCAGCTGGCTTGGAGTTACAATTGTACCCTATTCCTTTAACATCTTAATCATGGGGAACTTTAAGACCATTCAGAAGCTATGAAAAGCTCCAAGAAATTTTGATCCCACATGTTGCTTTGGGGTCAATTTACGTGTGAAACAAATTAGTATTTTTGAATATCTTATAGTGAGTACTTCATACTGCTTCAAGTGTAAGTTTCTATTTTATTAATAAATATGGTGGTTTTCAGAGAAAGATGAGTGAACTGATAGCATCCAAGTCCCAGTATTTCACCGTAAGAAAATGTAGAAATTTAAGCTTTAAGTTAAGCTATTTCATTCTGGTCCTAGACCTAACTTCTCCAAGTATTTATATTTACAATTTCTGTCTAAAAGCAAATAAATCAGGCTATACTATTTTCTACAAATAGCCTGAAAGTCTAGCAGTAGACTCCAGACACGTCACACGTTTTAGTCACATATGGAAAATACAAATGGCAGTCTTTCCTCTTCCCTACTCTCTCCCCAAGCTTGAAGCAGGGCTACATTCTTCCATCCCCTAATGACATAAAATTTAGTTCTCCTCCTACCCCCACTGAATCTTTTACACCCAATTCAACAACACACTTCATGTATTTTCAAAGGATGGGTGTTTTCTAACATGGCAGGTGCGTCTGCAAACACAGTAGGAATCGGATATGATCAGGTGTTTCTAGTGTTAGAAAGAAATGTACTGTTCTGACCATAACTATTGTCAAAAAGAAGAAATACAAGAGGAAGTTCCTGAAGAACAACTTGCAAAAATTTTGCAATTTTTAAAGGTTTTTTTTATAACTGCCCTCAAAGTTTGTTTTTATAAATGCCTGAGCATTTGAGCTAGAATGAGCAAAGGCAAAGACTGGCATTTGAAGTCTGCAGCTGCCTACAAATGTTAGCTTGAATTCAGGCTCTTTCCTCAACTCTGTCTTTCTATTTGCCCAACAGAGAAGCAGTTTGTGAAGCAAGCTTTCACTTTAATTTCACTATCAAGCTGTCAAACTGAAAACACTCCTGTTGTTTGGATTTCCATAAAACCCTGGGAGTGGGAGGAGCACCTCTGTGCAGGAGGGAAAAAAATAAAAAGATTTGTACACAAAACTTGTAGTTGCATCTAAGAAACATGTAGCACAGCACAGACAGAAAATTATGTCCAAAACCATGCAAAAAGTTGCTTTTCTTTGAACAGTTAAGAGTTAACAGTTAAGAGAACTGTTTTATTATATCATCTTTATGTTATCTTTCTTCTTCTTAGACACCTTCACCTTAGACACCAAGGCCACCTTCAGAGTTCAGTTTACTTGTGATCCTACAAAACATACTATCTGCAGGCTGCTTTGTAAACTAGAATATGCCATCTACTGGCAACTTAGTAAATTGAAAGCTCATCTATCACTACTTTCAACATTTTAAAAATCTAACCCGTGTTCAATTTAAACGCAAAACTAAAGGAACAAACTCCAGCTAAATCCTTCAGATTGCATTCCAGCACTTAGCATATAAATATTGTGAGTAAGTTGCAAGATATTTAACAACAAATCAGAAAGCTAGTGCTATACTGTAGGTCTGTTCAGCACAACTTTCTGAGTCTTAATCAAACTGTTTTTCCTTTTTCTCTGCTGCTAATTTCTTATTTTATGAGAGGGAATAAAACAGCCTCATGCCCTAGTCTGAGGTTTCTAGAACAATGAATAGCTGCAGTTACCTGACTGAACTTAAAGAAAAAACTGTTTGAAAGATTTTTATATAGTGGAAGAGCAGAAACATATTTAACTCATGTATTTTAAGAGTATTAAATCCATGTTTTAGCATCCCCGTTATCAGTGATTCACTTTAACATATACATGTTTCTTAACATTGCTGTGCTACAGTACAGGAACACAGCTCAACTTCAGCATAAGTGTACGTTTCAAAGTAGGCTTCCAAAACTGTTTTTAGGGTCTGGCTCCTATAATGATAGTTTCCACTTCTACAATTTGTTAAGACAGACTGCTGAGGAAGTCCTTCGACACAGAGAACGGGTGCTTTACACACCTGGGCCTGCTGCACACAGGAGCTGGCAGAGCACGTAAATGGAGCACCTTTAACCCTGGGAGGAGAGCAAAGCTCAGCAGCTGAAGCTGCCAGCCCAGCCCTGTGCAGGCAGCGAGCCGCGGGAGACCTTCCCCGCACCGCCGCCGGCCTCTCTGTTACCTGGAGCCGCATAAACTCCTGCTGCCCTTTCAGGCTGTCGTTCATGGCCTTCGAGAAGACGAACCGCACCGCACCCTGCAGCGCTGAAGTCACGAGACGGGGGCGGGGGGGATGCCGGCGAGCCGGGAAAACCGGGCGGGGGTGAGGAGAGCCGCCCCCGGGAGGAGCCTGTCCTGGGTCCCGCCCCTTCGCCCCACCTTCGTCCGTAGAAACTGTCTCAAGAAATTTGGAGAAACCCATCCCGTATGAACAGACACACAGGACCTGGTACCCTCACCACTCGGGTGCGATGTATCTAGGCACTACATGTAGATCAACAAGGAAAAGAATTAAAAATGCCTTTGACGCTTAACGTGTCTTATCTTACTCTGCCTTTCGTCGTGTGTCAGAATGTTTTCATGGCATCATCATCCATAATTAAAGGCTGGCTTTAAAATCCAAAGAAATTAAATTTTCATACCTAAAAATATTGAATTAGAAATTATGGTCTGTCAGTTGGCCTTTAAAACAGTCATGCAAATAAGGGCTAGAATCACAGAATCACAGAATATTGAGTTGGAAGAGACGCACAAAGATCATCCAGTCCAACTCTTAAGTGAATGGCCCATACAGGGATCAAACCTACAACCTTGATAATATTAGCACCATGCTCTAATATCCAGAATGCTTTAGGCACTAAAAAATATCTCATTCAGTTTTCCAGCTTGAGTCTGTGAGGATACACGGCACTTCAAACACCACCTCATAGTGCAATTTGACATCTCATCTTACCACAAGAATTCATGTTTTTCCATAAAAAGTCTAGTCAATCTGCTGACATCTTGACCTGCAAATGTTGTTTTTGCCAATACTTATTTTCTAAATTCAGGCATTTTTCAAACAGTTTTGTTTAAAAAAAAACCAGTGAGAAGACAGCTGTCTTCCCATTTTTCCAACATTTCTTTTTTTTTTAATTACTAATAGAGCAAAAATGAGAGAAAAGTAAGGAAAATAATAATGATTTTTCTCTTGTGGAAACTTGTTTAGCATTTTTACTTGAAGTAAAGAACTTCCAAGAACTTGAACTATTTTAGTGGAATTTAGAAAATGTCCATGACTTTTTGAAGCATTTAACAAGTATTTGGTTTTCCCCTGGCTCTCTGACGCAGTAGAGGTCCAGGGAAGAAATTTCTTGGTGTACTCCAGCTCCACACGAGATGGCACTACTGCACTGGCAACCACTGACAGGTATTACTATAACTAGACTTTATCAGAGAGAATTGTGAATGATGGGTGTCTCACTGATAAATTTGTGAGAATATAATTTTCTTTCAAAGCAGGTTACCAAAGATATCATCCATCTTCACCCACTGAGCCCCTTGCAGCCAAGCAAACCATTTTGGTTTGTCCAAATCTTTCCCTGAGGAGAAAGTTTCAGAGTACAGTAGAGCTCTATACTGCAGCTCTGGCAGACTTCTGCCTTACAGAGTTCTGCTTTCTGTGGGGGGTTAGCATGATGGGGCAGCAGACTTCAATAATACACGAATAGATAATGGAGAGGTGGAGGGTCAGAACTGTGGCTTACTGCTAGGGAAATGGTACTGGTTTCTGAAGAAAGGATCTAGGATATAAGAAGCACCATAGAGAATGGAGGCTAGTTTCCACAGGCCATAAGAAGCCACTGTGATTCATGCCTGTGGAAGGGAGGCTGAATGATGTGATTTCACTGATATTGTCAATATTCATGGCGCCACACTGGGGGACATTGCCTCTCCTGTTCCAGTATCCAGTCTGTGAGGTCGTGGTTTAGAGACCACAGAAAAAAATCAGATAGCATTACACATTGCATGGTGCTGGGTGCTGTTAGATTGTTGACATTTCTGAAGGAAGGCAGTGTTTCTTTAGTCCAGAAAGGTACAGGTATTGCTGCCATTACAAAAGAACCACTCACAGTCACAAAGACATTTCGTAGTAACGTCAATCTGGCAGCCATTAGACAGGCAGTCATGTCTCCTTTGTTCTTGTCATATTTTTAAAAATAATATTTAAATTATAAGATGTATTTTCTCCACAAACAGCTGGTCCAAAAATAATTGAACCTTGGATATGCTGATTGTGGTACCTAACAAAAAAAAATTGAGTCAACCAAAAATGGAAATCATTATAATTTGTGCCAATGCAGATATTTATTGGGTAATTTATTTGTGATTTTTACATGATGAGGAAGAAAGAGGAACATAGAATTAGAACCAGAAGAAATACCTGAAAGAAAGCAAGCATTCTTCCCCTTATATGTAGTGCACTTTGATGCATCAGTTTGAATATTACCATAAAGATTTGGATGTTAACAATTCATTATTCTCTTCAATTATATAATCCAGATTGAGAAGGAAACATGTGCTAGAGATAATCTGTAGAACTAGCATCTGGAAAGTAGGTTATATCTGTGTCAGTCTGCTTGATTAATTTCACTGAACTCGAAAGATTGTCTACAAAATTAAATTCCAAAATCTATCAATCAAAATAGTTAGTTTGGAAGAAATACAGATCAATGTCCTGAGTTTGTAGTATTTAGCAAGCCATTTTCCTTGTTTTACCATAGTTTATTTACTTAAATATACTAGAAGTGTACTGGCTGTAAACATAAATGACTGTAAGTCATTTTAACCCCATAATAACTAATTATTTAACTTATGAGAGTAACTTTTTTTTTTTTTAGATTTTAGGAATGAACACTCAGCAAAACAATCCAGATTTCAAATACTTTACATTAATGAAGAAAGATGATTGCAATCTTGGAGATTTTTATCTATTTTTTTGTTTTACTATTTGACTTCTGAAAATAGGAATTGTGTGAATGAATATCCTAGCAGCTACACAGAGCAAAGATAAACCTGTGGCCTTGACACAGCATTTTCTGTTTGCTGTAGGGGAAGTCCCCATGTTATCTAGTCTTCTTGATTAATTTAAAGCATCTAACATAAATTAGAAGCTTCCACTTCTTTCTGGGAATGTTTTTGTAGTAATTTTTTGTTCTTACTGGAAAGAAACTTCACAGCTTGGTTTATGACTATTTTGTCTGGTTTTGTGACAGTTTTGTAACTTAATGTACACCATATAACTGTGTAAGTAAAATTGCCATTTACAAACATCATGTTTATTGCTAAACTTTTTGAAGCTTATTAAAATATAAGCTTCCTCTGAGTCCTTTATTTGGGGTCCTACTTGCCTTGAGGCCTCTGTACTCATGTGTGCTTGTGGAGGTGGGTCTCTCTTGGGCTGATATCCCTGGGAAAGGCCTGGAAGCAGCAGAGACAGCAGTCTTTTTCTCTCTGGAGGTGTGTGTGGGGGGTGTGCAGAGGAGTTTTTATTGCATAACCTAGTATCTACATCCTTCTTTCTGAGGGACTCATGTTATATGGCTTTGGAAGATCTGAACACGATTAAACTGACCGTTGTCAAATACTTCCACATCAATCTGCTATATCAGCAGAAAACCCGATGGCTTCCAGGTAGGGACTCCTGTGATTTCTCAACCACCTGATGGCTTATGGCCCATAAAACCATTAACTACATACTGCCAGTGGCAGCACCTGATGCTTAGGACATAGAGAGCATAGGGGTTTGGGTGTCCTTCCCCTCCTTCAGTACACATCTCTGTGACCTGTATGTTACCATGGGTCACAATTCTGTATTTTGCCCTGTAGATACACTACTTAGTAAACCATTCTCACAATGGCTTCTAGGTTCCTTGGTAATGTCCTGAGTAATATTCTTATTTCAGGGCCGCTTTCTTGCAGAAAAGTTATGGCAGCGATCTTGTTAGGGTTATGTTTCATAACATAAGAAATATTATTGCAGCAAAGAAACTATATACAATATGTATTTCCAGATTGTATTATCAGGTTATTAAATTGGAGGTTTGTCTCCCAGAAGGCTCTTTAAGTGGCAGGGAACAGAGCTATTTAAATAAATTGCTTCTTTGTCTCTGGAGAAGCAGGACATTGTGCCTGGAGTTTACAGATAACCTGGATACTGTGTCATCATTTCCAGTCCTTTGATACCAGTCATCCTCTGCATGAGTATGTATCAGTTATGTAAGCCATCCGTTTAGTAAGTGAGTAAAGTGATCTCACCATTTAGAAAAGAAAGGTAAGGAAAAGGCAAGGGAAGCAGGGTGAGGTGGGAGAGGTACTGATGCTGCTTTTGGTTTTGTTTTCTAGACCTCTCGGCTCTCGGGAATAGACAAGTTTCCCGGAGAACTCCCATGGATGTTCCGCCACGGCCGAAGAGTCGGGAAAGGTGAAGCTTAGAAGCACGGCGCTGGGGGATTTCGGGACGGGTTTCCGCGAAGGGCCGCGGCCGGGAGCAGTTCCCGGCATTGCCACGGCCGACGCACCCTCAGCGGAGGGGGCCGGGGCCGGGGCCGGGGCCGGGGCCGGGGCCGGGGCCGGGGCCGGGCTGTAACACACCTGGTCTGACCGAGGCCGGGCCGGGCGGCGCTCCGCAGAGCGTCGGTGGCCGCGGAGGGAGCCCCCAGGTAGGGAAGAGCCCCCAGGCAGGGAGGAGCCGGACTGCAGCTCTGCGGTGCGAGGGGCTGCCGGCTCCCGGTGCTGCACCGACCTCATCCCGCCCTGAGGCGGCCACGGCGCCGGCGGCCGCCCGATCCTGCCCCGGCGCGTTCTCCCTGAAGGCATTTGCTGTCCTTGGGAAAGTGACAGGCAGCACTGAGATAGGTGTCTGGGAAGTTTGTTGCAAAACAGGTGGAAAAACCCCAAAACGCAAACCCCACCACCGCAGTACAGAACTGTGCAGTAAAATGTGTTTGTGTGCATGTAGATGTGTATGCGTCTATAGATATATAGGAGTATGTGTGTATATACAACAAGATCAAACAATAAGAACAAAAAGAAGCTCAAGAAAACAAAACTCCACCTGTTCTGGTCTTCTATTTGCTGCTAAACATATACATGGAAAATGCAACCCTGTGACCTTGAGGCAAGCGACGAAAAAGCGGAAATTAATTTCCTGACGTTGAAAGGTCGCTACATCAGCGGCTTCTCTGATCTCACAGTATTTTAGAAATGTATTTCAGTTTCTTACTGTTGCACCTTTTTTTTTTTTTCTGAGACAATATAATTTAGCCTATTTTTAACAGCAGAAAAAATACCCCGGTGAAAATTAGCATTTATCTGTCTCACCTACTGCAGATATCCACCCCTTCAATCTCCTAAGGTAGTTTCAGGTTGTTATAACCTAAATGTTACATTCAGGTATTTTATATACACCACGGTTTCCACATTCATCTTTACACATCAAGTAAAAACATTAACCTTAACCAGTTTTGTGTGTTACATGGTTTTACTTCCACGGCAGATACTGTGAGTGGGCTGTCAAGTGGAAAGAAGAAAACACTGAAAATTTTTAAGCCGTCATTTCACAGTATTTTAACTCTTCTGAGAATTTCAACCCTTTTCTGAGGTATATGAAGACAACTTAAGAGAATGAATTTACACTGAAACATATGTTTAGAGTTGTATCTTGTGCTGTTGACCCAGTTCTCCCACTATAGTCTACAAGTTAATGTGAGTATATGTTTTCACTTCCAATACTTGAGGGGGGAGGGGAGTTCTGTATTCTTAAATTACTTCTAGAATCAATGAAATGCAAAAGGCAGTGCTCTCTATTTTTTGCTAACCTAGTGCATAGGATTAAGAACTCTTCTTTCACTACACAGTAGCAACGCAAGGGGCCTTCATTGTGTCCAAATCTTGGGAAGAGAAAATCTATGCTTACCAGAGGAGGGTAGGAAATGCTTTTCCTGTTATTCCTACACTATTCCTATGACCTTTACAGACATGAGGAAGTTGTGTAGAAAGTTCTAGTTGTTGTTAGCAGCTGTTTGGCACTGCTTGAGATTAATAATCTAGGGACCCTGAATTTGTGTAGATGGATGACCACTTGCAACTGGGGTTCCAAGGACTGGTGCTCGGACATAGCTTTGATCGGATGACATATTTCTTAAAAATGCCCATGGCATTTTATGTTCTAATTTCTGTCTTTGGTTACAGTGAACCACTGTTAGCAATACAGAATTTTCCCTGCTGGGGAACTTTCCAATAATGGGGAAGTTTCCTAAAGAAGTAGATGTAGTTACATCAACATTTAAGTTGTCACATGAAGTCTTTTGACAGATAGTTCTGTTTTTCCTGTCTTTTACATTTGCTTGTGGTGGAAACACGCAGCAGAAGTACTGAGGAGCAATTTGCACAGTGAATATATTTTGCTTTTAAAAAACTATTTGCCACAGATGTTGGCAACTGGCAGGACGACAGAAGGAGCGTTGTGGTAGGTTCTGTAAGAAAAACAGCAAGCAGGTAGCTTTAGTAAGGGACTTGATTGACATCAAGATCTCAAACTAATCCAGAGGATCCTTCTGCTCAAGGTGAAACAGGAGAAAGTTCTATAATGGTTATTACAGTAGTTTTCTTTTTGCATGCACATCTGGATTTGACCTCTACCTACATTTTTTCCCTCTGAAAGTAAAAATTGAATACAGCAGCAAACTTTCTCAATCTTGAGGAAATTTGTAATTAACGGTCATACTTCTTTTGTGTATTGTAGAGCTTGTTTTCCTCTACAGTGGGAGAAAGTGTGCTAATAAAGTTCAGCAATTGCAGGACATAAACATGGGTCTTACACCCGTAAAAGCTAACTTGTTGTCATCTGTCTTCCAGGAGTTAATCAGAACACCTCTCCTGGAGATCATGCCAACATTCAGTTTTCCTGTCAAAAAGGTGGACAGGGGTTGCAGGCAGGAGTACGGGTATTTTTCAGTATCCTGACTGTAGTGCACATACTGTTTGTTCCAAGCAGTGTCCTAGTTCAGGCAGTCTACTTTGTTCCCAGCAGTCTACAGCCTTTACTTTAAAAAAAAACATAGAAAGTATTTTGAGTCTGAGTGTGCAGCAACTCTGGTCATTCTGACATGGGGAGTGCACAACAACACCCGTCAGTCTCAGTGGCAGGCTTGTCTCCAGAATAAGAGTGATTATGGCACATTTGTGAGATTGGTATACCTCTGTCTTGTTTGAGAAGCTTTACTTTGGAGCTCAGTTGGTGGTCTGGAGTGCTTGTTACTCAAGCTGGGGAATCATGATGGAAGCACTCCCACTCCAATGAACACACCTTCAGAGAACCTCTTGGGGACCCACAGGATTGGGCTGCAATTTTCTAGTGCTTTCAAGCACATCACTTGTGGCTAAGGAATAAGTCTGGTACCTAACCACACTATGAAGCCTAGGATTTATCAATGAGAATCTTCTTTGTATTTTTCCTGCACCTGTTTTCAGACCATGCTTACTTGTTAACAGTGTAGTAGATTGCCTTCCTTTCTCAGCTCCATATGCATTGCCTTCTGCAAATCAGCTGTTGGGATCAGGCAGTAGCAATCTGAAGAAAAGAAGAAGCTTGAATCAAACTGTGATGAGGAGTTTAGTTCCCTTAAGCCACAGCAGTGTAAAGGCACATGTGTGTCTTATGAATTCAGGACAACATTGTTTTTTCATTATCACCTTAAAGTTGACAATCAGAGAAAGAAGGACGAAACATCTTATAAAAATGGTGAAGAATGGCAGTCAAGACAGAATTTCATCAGTTAGGAAGTGTTGTGGGTATTACAGTTGTCTAATTTCTTATAAAAATTCTGAAACTACCACTAGAAAACAGTTAAAGGCAATCCTTCCTTATTTTCATGGATGCTTGGGTATCCAAAATTAGGCCTTTATTCAGAAAAAAAACCTACCATTTTCTGTATTCATGAAAGCTATCCGTTACGGTGCTTGAATTTTTCTTAATAGTAATTTGAAAAATGATGGCACTACTGGATATTACTATTGTTCTGACTTAAAATACAGACTTACCAAAAGCAGTGGGTGTGTGACGATTCAATGTATGAGTTGATATTAATAAGCATTTTAAAATGTTAAAATGTTGTGTAGGAATATAAAACCTATGTCAGTAAAGAGGGGAAAAACTTCTGACAGAAAAGTGAAGTGACTTTCATATTCAGAGGTAAAGCAGCAGAAATTCAAGACGATAGATTCTGCTTAAAGACTGACTGGCTTTGTCACTGTTTTACAAAGGCACTATTGTGTAAATAGTTGATAAATTGTTGTTACTGTGTAAATATATGTGTTACAAGATGAACTACTGCATGAATTGTTTTCACAATAGATGTAACTTTGTGAGCCTTGTGATATGCTCTGTGGCACCAGGGTAAAAAAGCAGAGTGTATTCACAGTATGTTAAAGTAAAGCAAACAGGTGGGGAAGAATCAAGTTCTATTTCCTGCAGTGACTGAGTAGAGAAAATTCTTTCATTCTCCTATCAGGAGCAACATTCGCTGCTACAGTTAGGGGAACAATGGGGTATTTATGAGTACTTATTTGCTAATCAACAGATAATGATAAGGCATCTATTTAGCCATAACCAAGAACACATGTTTAAAGCAAATAAAGTAAGATTTTTTTTCCTGGACCTATCAATGCAGGAAGACTTCTGCCTGATTATCTACTGGGTGCAGTTTTGTCCTGTTTTTGATTCAGGTGGAATTCAGTGTCTTTTATCCAGTTCTTTGTGTAGACTGACCATAAAGGGTATTTGACAGTGCAATTCAAAAAATGAGTATGTATTTATATTTGTCTCTTATTTTATCATTTTTAGGCTCTATCTACATCATGGGAAGGCCTTTGTTTCAGTATATACTTTTATTCTAATGGCATTTCCTACATGGTAAGAAGCCAAGTTGTAAAAAGCAGTAGAACTGTTTTAGTATGTTTTCTTTCCACGTATAAGCACAGAAATGTTAATTTCCCCAGTTTTCCTTCAGCTGCTAGCACTTGAGATTTTTTCCCTTAATGTTTTAAATAAAAAGGTCTAAGTATGGCTTTAAATTTAACTAGACCCAAGTGCTTTGATATGGGGCCAGGTTAAAATATGTGTCACTGTTCCAGCAGAGATACCATTTCAAACAAGGTACCATTTGCATTATGAAAAATGTTTTCTTGGCTCTATCAAACATGGGGATTGTTGCGTATTCTTTAACATTGTGGGTAAAAACAATTGGCATTAATATAAACAGAACATTCCCATCGGAGGCACTAATGTTTGCCTGTTACCATGGCAGTGTTCTCAAAGCAACAGCTGAGGGGCTGTGCATACACAGTTCACTGTTTTTAGTACAGCATCACACTGCGTGTGTGCACAAAGCAGGTGTCTGCAGGTATAAGTGCCCTCCGCATGTGCATTGCAGAGGTCTTGTGTTTTGTCACACACTTGGACAAGTACATACCAAAATGTTTAACTCTTCAGAACAGAGCAGATACTTTTGTCCTTAAAATCTCCTATGGATGGTAAGACATGACTTCGAAGAATAGGTGTATTATTGAAAAACTAAGTTTTCTTTCAAATTTTGTTTTTCAGCTTTATTCACTGTTGAAGCTCCTGTCACTCTGCAATGTGGAACATGAGGACAATATGACCATGGAATGCACATTTCCAATGAATGAGAAATTAAAGTTTAGAGATTTAAGTGTCAGCTGGGAAAAGAAAGATGAGTTGAAGCAGATTTATGTACTTGTCAAAGGAGAGGAAGACTTCAAAAATCAGCACAGGGACTTTAGGGGAAGAGTAAAATCGTTGAAAGAGAATCTGAACTTGGGACAGTTCAGATCACGGATGTGAAGCTCAGAGATGCAGGGGTTTACTGCTGTGTTACTGTCTATGGGGGAGCTGACTACAAGACAATCCATCTGAAAGTTAAGGGTGGGTGTGCTATTACCAGAGGTTCAGTACTCTCTGATACTCTTAAAAGATTTCAGAGGAGACCCTGAAGTAAGACATGTCTGGATTAGCAGTTAAAGAAATCTCATCTGAGACAGGAGCTGTCTGATGGCACTTGCGCAGCTGTATAACTTGGCACTTCTGCTTAGGTTGAATCCGTATTCTGTCCTTTAAGTCCCCAGTGACATGTAAGGAATGGGGTTGCAAAATCATGTAGACAGTACAAAGACCATAAAGCCCAGTGAGCTTTCTAAACCACATCAAAATTGTAATAAATCCTGTACCTCCAATTACAGGCACAATAGTGTTATTTACTTTTCCTGTCAAAATCCAAGCTGAAACTTGACCCTGCGGGCCCGGGAAAAAGAAAAGGTGTCTTGCATTTAATACAGGAATAGGCTGTTCTTCTAGTTTCCTACTGGTAATGTTTTTTCCAATTGTTTACCTCCTTACAGAATTATAAACCAAGGAGTAGTGAGCACAGGACACAAGGAATGGAAGTTGATGTGTCAGTCAGAAGCATACCCAGAAGCTGAAGTGATACGGCAAAACAGATACTATGAAGATTTGACTGATAAGGCAAATACAGATAAGATCTAACACTGGAAGTGACCAGTTGTACCGTGTGATAAGTACCCTTACAATCAAAAGGGGAATTGATGAGATTTTTTACTGTATATTCTGGAATAAAGAGCTGCAAGAAAATACATCTGCGATTTTACACGTAGCAGATAACACTTCTAAATTTCATTTATGGTAATACACTTCAAGGTGCTACTGTAATTTTGTCCCAGTTGAATCAGCCATGATTTGTTTCTCTTTCCTATCTGGTTTTGAAAAGGATAGAAAGAAATACCTACATCATTAAGTTTTGTTACTAATGTACACTTTCACCATACTAACATGTTCATCATGCATGTATGGTCAGAATTTAAAGACAGGAATTTTGTGTGACCTGCAGATATGTGAAAATTGAGTCTAAATGTTTAAAAATTTCCATTATTTGGAAGACATGCAGCTCAGCACCTGGAAATTAAATCCTCCCATATAAATTAAACACATCTTCCAAGAATATTCTATCTTGTTGATGATTACTGTCACATAAACTTGAACAATAAACAACTTTTCCTTCCACTACAGCCTTTGCTTTGGACATATTTAAATTTAACTAATTGTACACTGATATTTTTTTTCCTCATAAAGTCTGGATTGAAGGAAAATTCATAAATGGACAAGCCCAATACAGTTCCTCATTAGACCTTTTAACTGGGCAGCTCCTCTGCTGCTTTGGCTTTTGTTTATTCTTTTCTGCATTGTAGCCTGATATGTTTTCAACCAGACTGGAGACCTCATCCAACTCAAAAATAGTATTTCTCTTTGTCAAACTGTTACTTAGTCAGGTCATTTCCCCGGCCCTGTTCACCACTAGTTTTAAAAACATCTGTGCAGGCACAGTTTTTGGGCCTGACAAGGGTTTGAAATAGGCAGGTTAGTGAGAAAGCCAAGTCATTCTTTCAATGGGCAAGTTTGATTTTAACAAGAAAAATATCTAGGATTCAAGGAGACCACTTACCCTTTGCATTTAGAGCTTTACCAGATGAAAGGAGCTCTCTGCCTTCTTTCTCAGTTAGCTTTTTCCTGTAATCCTGATGGGAAACTAAACTAGATGTAACCCTTTGACAAGCAGAATTGTGATGAGATCAAAGGCACCATAACATGGAAAGCAGGGAACAAACACAAATACTAATATGTTCTATCTTTTCCCCTCCTCTTTATTCGAAAAAGGTATTAAGCGCACCATTAGCACCTGACTTTAGACACAATCTATAATGTTGTTGTCATGTCTTAACTGCTCATAGCAAAAATAATACAGTGAAAATGAAAGGCAAAGGGAGGATCTTACACAATTATGTAATGTCTTATCCTCCACTTGTTTTTCTTGAAGATTCAACTGATGGCATTCTCCAGACTGAGAGCAGACACTTTGTTGGAGCAGCTCTCATTGCTACTGCTTTTGTTGGATCAGGGCTTCTATTTCTGCTCTGCATAAGAAAACGTATGCAAATTATTTATTTTAGGGTATCTCAGTTATTATCAATCTGCTCTGTTAATTCACCCTCGCTGATTGGAATGAGACAATTTTTTACCACATCATTTATTTCTCTTTCTTTGCTGGACTTAAGTAAATACTAGCAAGTTGACAGAGTGAAACAGGTTATCAGCCCCTCACAAACAACTTACCCGTGCATATCTGTTAATCTTTCCTATAGATAAGGATGTATAGCAGTAAGATTAGTGTCTAACCTATTCCAACATCAAAGCATGTTTTTTTTTACCTGCTGGAAATCGAAGATTCCTGTTCTGTGGTCTCTGTTTTGACTGGGGACCAGAATGCTGGTAGCAGACAGCATACTGGAGGTTTATTAGTGGTTCTTTTTCTGCATTCTCTGAAAAATTTCACTGAACTATGAGGACCTGTTTTCTTAAGAGAATATCCTCACTCAGTCTTCATACCACTTCATTGATTTCTTTACGAAGTTTTGAGCTTTCTCAGTTCGCTAATTTATATTGGACATTTTCAGCATCACAGTATGTTGAAAAGCTAAAGCATTGGCAATAATTTGTTTTCACTTGCTAGCTAACAAAAGAAAAACTTGGAGAAATAATTTCTAGGTTATGTGAGTAGGAAAAGAATCTGGTTAGCACCCAAAATAAAGGAAAACAAGGTTTGAAACTTGTTAATTAAACTGAAATAAGTACTGTTAATTTCTTTCCTTTCATTGGGTGAGGGGTAGGGGGGCTATGGAAACGCGTCCTGAGAGAAGTATTCATAAGCTTAACAGGCTTGCATATGTTTCTAACAGGCTGCAAAAAGCTTGTAGATAACCCTGCAAGTATAAGAATCTACTTGCCCTAAGAACATGATAGGAATAGGAGCAGAACATGAAAGTGGAAGAAAGGACAGCAAAATCCTTGACTGCTCAAAAGAATACCACTGGGGATTTCAGTGAAGGTCAGAAGTTTCCTAGGTTGCCTGACTAATATTTATTGTTTGTGTGTGTATGTGATAATGTATATACATGTTAAGATGTATATTATTACCATGATTAGGTTTCATATCTAGCTGTATATACACACACACAGGTGTGAGTGTGTGTGTGCGTTGTGTGTGGGCGTGTGTGTGATAAACTACAAGTTGATTCAAAAGCTGAACTAGTGACAACAGGTTTTTGTCTTAAACCCTAAGCTGTCCTGGGTTACTGGACAAGTGATTTCTTCAGAACAGAATCTCCTCAGAATGTGGGCATTTTTCCCCTCAAAAAGCACTGAGAAGATAATCCCCTTTTTGTTCCCTGTTGTCCAATATGTTCAAATTCTGGGTGAAAATACGCAACGGGAAACTATTTGAACAAGAATTTTTCAGTGATTTTAGTGTATAGTATCAATGGAGCTCTGGCTTAGGAACAAGAAAAGGAAGTTGGAAAGGAAACCGACAGACTGAGAGCATTGAAGAACTTCTTTCAAAGTCTTTGAAGAAATTTGATGTTTTGAAAACAAATGATTACACTATGCTAAATATGTTCCTTCCACCAGTGTGTTTAAGCTCCTCATTAGATCTAAAGCAAGTATTTTGGTTGGGTTTTTTTCTCTCTCTCTTTTGTTTTCTTTCATCTAGAGCAAATAAGGGCAACAGAACACATACGGCAAGTTCATCAATAGCAAGTACGTACATATGACATAAATCTAGTACAGTGTGATTCTTGTGGAAATAATTGCTTGAAAATTAACTTTGTAATGGTGACAACCAAATGCAGATTTAAATTCAATTTTGATTTTGCTTTCTACTTTTAATTTACTTAACAACTATAAATTACAATTGACGAGTGGCTTTTCATGACTGTGTCATCCTTTTGAAAGGAAAATGTGAAAGAAAAGCATACTTGTTCCAGGAACTGATGCACTCCTGATATGCACAAGAAAAGGACAGAGCAGTAGACTGTGTTTTGGAAAATCTGCAATAGGACGGGACAGGCTCCCTGGAACATAATACCTCAGAATGGCATCACATCGTGATGTTTAGACTCTGTGCTGCAGTTTGAACTGTGTTGGCATGTTCCTGTGTTTTCTCCAGTATTATAGCATGCATTTGAGGATCTTTGTCATGTCATTCATGGCAGAGTTTGGCCCTGTTGAGAGAAACATTGGGAACCTTTCGTTTCTGTGTTGTGATATTGATGCTATTTACTATGAGCAAAGCTCAGTGGAAGGCCAGTACCACCATGACAGATGGTATTGAAGGAAATGAAGAAAAGAGCAAAGAGAGTTAATATTTACAGCAGGAGAGAAGAGATTAAAATCCTTCTGCTGCCTCTCAGGATGGTTATTGGTTGATTTATTTTTAATTTGCTGTATAGTTTTTTGGAGACCACCACAAATTAAATTGCTGTTAGAAAATTAGTCCATGCTGGCCATTGGTGTTTTTTCTAAGAAAAACTCTCTTGAGAATACTTACCCAAATGGACACAGCAGCTGGTGTCATCCCTTGCTCTGCACTCAAGTCACTCTGGATTCTGAGAGGCCTGAGGTGGCAGTTTTTAATACACATTTGTCACTATAGGAAAAGCTATGCTCACTGCTGCGTGTATGTATGTCCATCGCTTACAGAGCTGTCAAAAGATAAGGATACACATGACTGCAGAGATGCTTCTTTGGAAGACAGAGAGCTAAAATGTAAGTATAAATGACAAAGGAAAAATTAGTAGCAAATTGCACACAGCATAAACCATCCCTGGTCATTGAAGCATTAATTCAAGGCTGGTTTATTTAGCCTCTCGTTTCAAAAGACAGAGCCTTCAAGAGAAATACAGCCTTCCATTCTGTGTCTTACAAACTCACCATCATAACTCATTGTGTACCGTTTGTTACATCAAATAATGAATCTGTTTTTTAAAATAGAAATTCAGGATATACTAAGGAAAATGTGATATGGAGATATATAACAACCCAAATCAGTCGTTTTTTCCAGCTTGCACTTTTGCTATCGAAAGAGTTGTTCATGCACATCTGTAAGGGTGGTGATGGCAATGAGGGAGGACACAGGAATCCATCACAGCCACTTGAGCAGGTCTCAAGCGGTGTGATTCTGTCTCGGCAAAGCAAGAAAACATAATCAAATATCTCAAATCTATGAAACATCCTGTGGTGTGGAACAGGAGGGTGAAATTATTGTGGTTTTTCTTTCACATTCTTGCTGACTTCTAAAGAACTTGCATTAATTGCATCCCACATCCCTCCCTGCTACACTTTACTACAGTAAACTTAGAGGTAAGCCTGCTGGTCCTGCAGGTATAGATCTCCAAGCCAAAGAGTTAGGGCCTGGGGATATGCCACTGGGAATACTGACAGACAGCACTAAATGTATTTGAAAGAATTTTAAAAGTTTTTAAAAGAAAAGGGGACCTAAGCAACACCAGTCTCACTGGATTTGCTAAAGAGCACTTCCCACTAGTATGTTGGAACTACCAGTTTATTTCCTCCCATGATCATCTTATTTTTCTGTTTAATCTTTTAATTAATTCATTTTAGATCTTTAATTTTGTCAATGAAGGAAATTTTTTGGTACCTTCAAATGCTAGGAAAGGGGCCCAAAGCTATGAAGTGTTCTGTGCCTTCATCATTTTGTAATTTGATAATTTTTTCATATAATTCTTCCTGTTACAGATATGCAAATTGAGAAGACCTAGAAGAGAGCAGGGGAAGATTTTTTCTCTCTAATGTGAAGATTTGACAGCTCAAATATTCTGCATTCTATATATTGAAGGGGATATTAATTTTTTGAATTTATTGTGTGATGGTAATCTTCCCTCTTGTTGTAACTCAGGAAAAAAGGTAATGAAGTAAAATAATTATTATAGCACAAAAAATTATGGAATGCAGGCTTCTGTATATGTGACTAGATAGTGGGGTCTTTATTTAAATATCGAAGTTTCTACCTTCTCAAGTTTAGGCAAATGTGTCTTTCAAAGACACATTTAATTGAAAATATCTTTCAGGTAAAGCACTTTAGGTCTATGACCATCATGAATTTCATAGCTAGTTCTTGATAGGTCATCTTCTGAATCTTTTTTCTTCCTTCTCCACTTAAGTTCTCAATTTCCTACAGAAAATTGTTTTTCCATTTTTTGAAGAATCTTTTCAGTACTTTGATCCTCAGATGATGGTGCAACACGACAAGATGTCATACATACAGGGCATTTTCAGTCCTTAAAATACCAGATGCTCACAGCTAAGCCTGAAAAAGATGACTTAAAACTCTTGGCAACTATGGTTTGGAAATTAAATAATACTGAGCTTTTTGATATCTTTCTTTGAAAAGCATTTTGGGCGTTTAATTTCCTCATGTTACAGCTGGCACAACTTGGTTACTGCTTGCTGCTCTTCTGATTTACTATTTGGCGATAATACAATTCTTTGGACATTTAGGAAGAACAGCCCTTGTTTTAGCTGGCCATTTTGTTTTCTTGGGAATGGAAAAAGGAAAATCCACGTACTTCTAGGACATGAGATACATGCACACTTTTTTACTTAGCATTACATTACTTAGCAATGCTGAAGAAACCTGTTCCTGGATCCCATTGCACAAGTTATTGTTATGTTACATTTTGCAAAGTGCATAGCTTTTTGGTGGGGGAGAATCATACACAGGTGAAAATTATTTATTACCACAGTATTCACAATTGTATTTTTTTAATAAAATACATTTTCTTTTTCTTGCGCTTTTTCCTGCTTTCCTTGACCTGTCAGTAAGTAGTGTAACCTCTATTTGCATTTTTCTGAGAAAAAAAAGTATCTAAGATTTGGGTGTAGAAGAGAGTCTACAGTCACGACCTTTCTCTAATGGCTCCCACAAAGAAGAGATGGCAGAGCACTGGAATCTCATTGGACTCAGGCTTTATTTTCCAGTTGAAAAGAAATAATTCATTGTGCAGTCCTACAAATGTGGACACAGTCCTCGTTCATGAATGTCAGGGCTTCACTGCGGGAAGTATTCAAACTAGCTAATGTAAGGTTGTGTTTAATAATCTCAGAAAGCTGTCCTATGTAGTAGAATAGAAAAATGTGTCTCAGAATCATAATGGGGTTGGTCAACCCCAGTTAAGTAAAATAGTTGCTACAAAGTGATTTCCCTAATTCATTGCAGAGCTTGTATATTCTGATACTGATTCTTCCCATTCTTCCCATTTCTTCTTCAAGGTTACTATGTGAATACCTTGTCCTGCTTCCCAATGTGTTTTTTGAATTTGCGTGTAATTGAATGTGATAGCCAAATTTTACTTATCTACAGAGAAGTTTTTGAAATATCAGGGCCATTAGTAGACAAAGTACTGACTCAGCACACAAATGTAGAATCGTATCACCACATAAATAATTCTCATTCCAGACAAGATGACCTCTTCATTTTCTACTTCCTGTTTGAAACTGGACAAGTTGTGTGCATATTACAGTAAAAGTGAAGAAGTCTCTTCTTGTTAGTTCTTATAAGCCTTTTCAAGACAGTCCTGCTAACCGTGCTTGCTTAGTGATATGGAACTGAAGTTGATGTCTTTATCAAACTCTACTGGACAGCAGGAACTGTTACATTTCTCTTTTTCCAATAGAAGAAAGGGCAAGTTATTGTTGAAAGTGCTGTATATCAGATGAGTAAGACAACAAAATGAGGGCATAAAAATATAAATTCTGTAGCTGAACTCTAGCTTCTAGAAGGACAGTGCTTGAATCCCTGAGTGGCTGATGTGAAGTGTAAAATTTTGCTGCTTTCTCAGAAAAGCAGGACACGTGGTGACTAACAGGTAAGGTGAAAAGACCTGTCCTCACTAAATAAGCTCTATACTTCTCTGAAATACAAAGCTGAACTTGTCTAATATAAATTTAAAAATCAAGCTTTTAGTATAATCTAAGTTTTGTGGCTTCACTTTTATGAATACAGGGAAACAGGGCCACATGTTTGTTCTCCAATGCCATAAGTGGTTTCAGGTCAAGTATTTTCTGCTCATTACAGAGGGAGAATACACACCAAAGTTAAAATAGAACACATTTAGTTCATGAGAACTATGTAAGTGTAAATTCTTCCTATCCTAACACAAAAAAATGTAGTTAAGCACTATATGTGTAATAACATTTTTTTCTTCAGTTAAAAATATTTGCATGCTACTCCAGTGTTTTTGGATATCTGGAAGACAAACATATTAGCAAGCAGGAGCAGACTTAGCTTCAGTAAGCTGCATTTTACTTCTTAATGCCAAGCTTTATTAGATTTCCAAAAGTGCTCAGAAAAGCCTGGTTCATGTGCACAATCTAAAGTGGCTTATTGGTATTTCAGTTCGGGACTCATTTATTTGACAAATGTAACTATGAACCAGTGTGGTGGCCTGCTTTGTGATGTGGCATTTAAGTTTGTAGAATATGAAAGCTATTGCTAATTACAATTCCATTAAAGATCTAATAATATGAAAAATAGAATCATTGCTATTGACCTGCACAGCTTTTCATGGAACAGCAGTGCAGGACTTTTGAGTGTGTCCCTTTTCCCCTTCGGCCAAAAAGCACCAATGGTGCATCATTCAAGCATGTGCTAGCCAGGAAAATAACAGAGATGTTAACAGAGGAATATCTGCTTTTGCAGATGTTAACAGTAGGACTTCTGTTTTTTCCGCATCTTCTCCCAGATTCCCTGTCTCTCTCTCTCCATATTTCTCTTGTCCCGCAAATATATGATTGTCCCAGGCAAGTCAGATACTACTGGGTTCATATGATGCCCAAGGCAAGTCATTGACTGTTGGGCAATTTCTTTGAGCTATCTCCTTGTTCCAAAATGGAAACACATGACAAAAACATATTGTAGGCAGGATTGGATCGGAATGAGTAGAAGATGGTGACGGTGACTGTGAAGTAACTTTGGTGTTTCTTTTCTGTCATCTAAATCATTGACTTCTGCCAAAGAAGTCATTGGAGCTTTCCTGGGAAAAGGTGAGACTACCCATAAATTACTTTGTGTGACAGGGTGTCATGGGTTGGACGCTGGCCAAACGCCAGTGCACTCATGAAAAACCATTCACTCATTTTCCTCTGCTATATTTGAGCAGAGGAAGGGAAAGAACAATTAAAAAACTCTTGGGGTGAGATGAGGAGAGGGAGAAAACACTTTAAGCACAAAACAGGCTCAAAACTTTGAAAGATATAAAGAAAAATTTATTAACAGAATTAAAAGAGGATAATGAGAATTGAAACGTTTAGAATACCTTCTCCCGTCCAGCCTAGCCCTTCTTTCTTTCCCACCAACAGCACAGGGAGACAAAACACGAGGTTTTTAGTCAGTTAGTCATTAAAAAAACTCAAAAAACAAAAAACTTCCTTCAGTTTGTTTAGGGAAAGGAGCCTCTTTTGCTATGCCATTGGGTGCTTCCCATGGGAGACAGTTCTTTGTGAACTTTTCTAACGTGGTTCTAAATTTCATGAAAGCAATCCCACCCAAAAAACCTGCTGCAATGTGAGACCCTCCCATGAGCAAAGCAGTCCTCCCACAACTGCTTCTCTTGTGGGCCATTAGTTCATGAGGTGTAATTTGTAAGGATGAGCTGTTCTAGTATAAAAGCAAGGGTCTTCTTCCTCTATCTCTGAAAGCAAGGGTTCTCTCTCTCTGTTCAAGCCTCTCATCAGATCACAGCTTCTCAGCATCCACACACTCCAGCATGAGTATCTTTTTCTCATGGGCTTCAGGTGCATTCTGCATCCCCCCATTCATGAATTACAGGGAAACAGTTTGTTGTATTACAGTCCTCACCACGGCTTGCAAAAGAATCTCAGCTCTGACGCTCAGAGCACCTCCTCCTTGCCCTCTCTCCTTTGCATCAGCCTTGATGTCGCCATATTGTTCTCCTCATGTGTCTTCACCTTTTCTTTTTCTCTGATGCGGGCGAGAATTGGTGTCTGTAGGTTTGTTTGTTTTCAAGTTCTATGAATTAAAAGGTTTTTATAGAGTTCTGCAGCACTGAAAGGTTGATCTCGTCTGGGGTCTGCACTGTGGAATTGCTTGCCATGCCTCTCACTGCTGGTCACGTGGTCCCCCCCAGCACCATGCGGGCTGTGCCAGCCACTGCGGCATCAGCTCCATTTAGTGCCTCTCTCCATGCGGGGCGTCAAAAAGGAGAAGCTGCTGCCACCGCTTCTGTCCCTTTGTTTACGGTGCAGCAGGCTAGAAGTGCCCAGGCAGGCAATGTCCATCACTGGCTGTGCCAAGATGGTGGCGGCCACTTAGCCCCTTTTTGGCCCCGGCCGCTCTCAGGCGTGGGCCATTGGGCCACTCCCGGCGCCAGCCATGGGGCTGCTCGCGGCCCAAGATGGCTCCGCCACTGGCATGACCCCAGCAGCCATGCTGGAAAGGGCCCTGGCCGCCCCGCCAGGAAGGAGCCCAGCAGGCCCAGCCATCCTCTCACCCATGAGAGGAATGGCGCACCTTTTTTCCTTCTTAAATATGTTATCACGGAGGTGTTGATAACTTCTCTAGTTGGGCCAGACAATATGTCAATCATCAGAGCCTTTAGGGATTGGCTCTGCTGGACAGAGTAGAAGTTTCGAGGCATTTCTCCCTCAGAAGCAGCCTTTGTGGCTTCCTCCACCCCCAGTAAAAATCGGATTGTGTTAACCTCATACACAGGGCTACACATAATAATGTTACTGAAGAAAAATAAAGTAATGTAACAGTGGTTTTGTTGAACTAGTTTGCTCTGTACTAGGCAGCAGGAGACATAATTTCATGGTCTAAATCAGTCTGGAACTGTGAGGTAGGCAATCATCATATATCATCCCAAACCAGCTAGGATTGACAGGAGCAGAGCCACAATCATTTTTTGTGTTGAGGTAGAACACAATTCTCGCAAGCAGTGAGAATCTAACAGGAGACAAAAGAGTATGTGTGTCTCCTGTAGCACAAATGCATCCTAGAAACCCAGGAGGAATCTATATCTCTTTTATGTCTCTCACGCATTATGTCATCATAAATTAAAAGACAGAGTGACGGAAAATGAAAACACGCATCCATTGATAAAGCTGTTTGATAGAACAAAATACTTTTATATTGGAAAGGGTATCTCTCTGTCACTTAATCCACTGCTCAAAGCAGTGACATCTTAAAAACAATTGCCCAGGCTTTGTCCTGTAAAGTTTTGTGTATTTGTAAGGATGGAGAGTCACAACCTCACTGGAGTGTTTGATTAGCCTCACAGTGATTTTTTTTTTAATGAAAATTAAGAGGAAATGGGTTCTGCGAGTATTAGGTAACTCCTTGACAAATTCTTGTACAATTAATCTGATGAAAACTAAGAAAATGTAACGTGATAGTTTCATTAATGTAGAACAGTCCTAGTAAATGCAAGTTCAGGTGCCAATGCTGTATACTGCTCTAACTGGTTATAAACCCAGTGAAAAATCATGGGTATAATCAAAAGCAGAATTTGAGCACCTAAATTTTACAGAATGCTTAGTATAATTTTTTTGGATGCACATTCTCAGTAATGCAGAGAACTGAGCTCAGTGTACATTCAGCATGAAACTGAAACTGCTAACAACGTCCTTAGAAACGTCCTTTCAACATAGTCAGTTTTTTATGACATAAAGCCTGAACAAGATCAGCCTACAAGCTGTGCTATTGGTGCACGTTATACACTGTCATAAGAGTTGGGTAGTTTCTGCTATTGTGCAAATAGGGTAGAGCTTTGAAAATTTTTGCTGTTACATGAATCAGATTGCAATGACCTGCATAAAGATCTGATGTGAGTATAACACTGATAAAATGCAAATTGATGTTTCCTGTATTTCTGACTGATAGATTGCAGATTTTTTACTAGATTCTTAAGATTTACTGAAGTTTATTTTCAAATTATTACTGGGATACTGTCTCTGATTCTGAATGAAAGACTGGATAAATTCCAGATCCTAAAACACAGGTCCATATAACTTCTAATATTTATATTTTTAGAAGCTGAAACTGTCTTGCAACTCTATCTTCTGTCATAGGCAAAGGCAGAGCAGTGGTGCTGGCGAGCCTCTTTAGCTTATGCATGAGGATGTAGCTCTTAGTAAATATTTTGTCCTGAATTTCAGGGAAGATTTGAATAGAAAAAAAACCCTTCTGTACATATTTGTATCTCTATACTCGTGTTTACTTTCTTTTAGTTGTTATTAACCCACTACCTGCAGACAATAGGTTGTTTTGATTGTTCAGCAAGTCTGGAGACTTTCGCCTTCTGCATCCCAGAAAAAGCACAGGCTATGAAGAGAAGTTCCTGTGCCTCTCTGAGAAGTCTTTCTTTCTGTAGAAGCTGGAGATGTGAAAGAAAATTTCAGTGTATCATGCCAGAGTGACAGCCTGTCTTCAGTAATGCTGCTAAGAGTTGAAAAGGCTCTGAAAGGTTCTACAGAATACACAACTACATTTTAAAGATAACAAAATTTCATCCCAATTCTATCCTAGTATCTATAGGAAAAAAACCCAAACCTGCGGCTGCATTAGAATGACTGTATTTGTCATGGAACAAAAAAACCTGACAGCGGAAAATGTACAACAGGTGACAGTTAATGCAGGAAAAGTGAGAATTCACAGATAGTGTGAGCAAAGGAGGAAGTGAGAAATTATATCTCTTCACCTGAAAGCTGAAGCGAGACGGAGAGCAGAGTGAAATGATGGAAATAGGCTGTCACAGGTAGATATAAGGAACAAAGCAATGGTCCCAACAATAAATTGCCTGTGTGGTGAGGTGGGCAACAAGGAATTGCAACAAGTGTGCAAAAGACAGAAGAAGAACAGCAGGTGAGATGGTATATAGATAAGGTGGGTTTGAGAGAATGAGAACAAGAGATTATGTCCACAGAATATACTGAGACAGGCTGGAGAAACGGAATTTGAACAAATTTCAATATGCATGATTAGGTTTTTTTATGAAATTCCTGAAATATAAACAAAGTACCTTCTTTCTGATGCTGAGATATAGAACAGCTGTATTTTGTATGGGGATCTAATGCTTGCTTTTTGTTTATTGTGTTTATTTTCTGACCTAGGATTTTTGAACTTTTTTCGTTAATTTTTGTTTTGTTTCTTCTTTAAAAAGTAGATCCATCACTGAAAGTAAAATCAGTTTAGTCATTTCATTACGATGTCAAAAAGTTGTGCCTTTCTGCAGACATGAGAGTGTTAAAAGGAAGCTGTTGAAAAAAGCTTGGTTCCATTGCAAAATGCACAGAAGGCAAGGGAGTTTCTGCAACAGTAAAAGATAAAACAAACTCTGACTGGGTCCATATAATCTTCTGCTGTGTACATAGATGCATGAGAAGATAGTCTCTTTTCAAACTAAGTGAGCATGAAACTCCATTTCATGCAGGGAGAGTCAAATGGAGCCAAGTCAGATGCCATGTTAATACGGCTTGATTGCTTTTGATTAAGATGAGTGTGTCATTTTGGATTATTTCCAGAAGGCACCATGCTGTGCTTAGTATGGGTTCCAGCTTTGCAGTACAAGACAGAGAGTGTAGAAGGACAGGGATTAGGAAAAGCATAGTCTGAGCTGATCTCAGCTCAGTAATGTTGCAGAGTGTCAGCAGCAGAGCAAAAACACTAAATGTAGGAGTGAAGATCTATTGCAATATTGGTGGCTCAAACCCATAACAAAGCCTACCAGCTCAGGATGTCTCAGGATGCAAGACCACTTGCAAAACCTTGTTTGCCAAAGTGTACGTGACAGCTCGTGTGGAGGTGGACACAGGCCAACTGGCCAGCCTGGTGACATTTCCATCCTCCCAGCTCCCACCCGTGGAGTTCAATGTCCCCACTTCCTTCTACATTGTAAGAACACCTGTATTATATCTGCTAAAACCAAGCAGGATCACATCATAAGTGCTGTCAATGGGATACCTTGGTCAGCAGGGAAATACAATATAAACAAGGGTCTGTCTACCATAGCCATTAAACTTTAAAAGGACCAAGTACCCCTTCCTTAGTCCTTTAATCCTTTGATCTTCCAGAATGAAATCTGAGTGATTATTGTGAACTTCTGTGTTGAATTGACTTCTGCTTTAAAACTGGAGGAAAGTGTGCTTGAAAGCTTGTTTAGCTTTTCAAACTGTTCTGATTATTCTAGTGGAAGGTATTGGTCTACAAAACTCTCCTTGCTTAATGTTGCTAAGTTTCATTGTGTAGACTCTAAATGTGTTTACTGTTCTAAATCATCCATTTGCTGGAATACAAATATTTTAATAGCTGAAACAATCTTTCCAGGAAAGGGCTTTCCATTATTTATTAGACTATAAGGCCTCTGAATCAGTGAGTGTGCCTCTGGTTGTTTTGTTTAGTGGACAGCACAAGAATTTTGCTCAGGATCCTTTGTTAAACTTGCGTTGAGAATCATCATACAACTATGGAATCATAGAATGATTTAAGTTGGAAGGAACCTTTAAAGGCGATTTACTCCAACCCCCCTGCCATGTGCAGGAGCAATCACAGTAAGGGTACTAACCAAAGGTAGTTCCAGGGAATCTGATACAAAGATGCTTCTTTTACATAGGAAAAGCATTATGATCTTTCACAGATGAAAGGAATAGGACTTAATTTACATTTTTCAGATGTGGGTTTCAATCTTTACTAGAAAGGAGTAGATTGCAAAATATTCTGTGATCTTCATGCTCCTTTGCTTAAAATACTTCTTGTAAACTTAACATTATGAACATTGTGAGAGTTGTCACTAACGCCAAATCAGTCCTAACTCTTATGACCAGATTGGTGCCAACCTCAGTTGCAAACTCACTGTGGTTCACATCAGTGTTTTCCGAAAATAGGATCCAGTAAATAAAAATAAACATGTACGAAAGAGGTCTATACAAAGCACAGTTACTTAAATGAACTGTCCCAGCTTTTGCTCAAGAGTTCCTTGGTTTAAGCACATAGCAATTTGATGTTCATATTTTGCCACTAGTTTCAGCTCCTGAGAGCATCCTTATAACATCCAGCTTTGTCAAGATAAACACCTTTTCACTTCTGTTCGCAGAATGGAATAAAGTCTATACATTATGTTGGAAATGGAATAATATTGTCAGATGGAGCATAGAGCTTGTACAGTTTGAAATGGGAATACTGAGTCTAAATTTTCCAAGGGAACAAGAAATATCCTGCTCACTCCTTACAAGAAGGATTTTGGACAATCTCTTAAGATTTTATGTGAAGTAAGGCATTTCATTGGCCAAAAATTATCCTTTTTTTGAGACAAGTGTTATAAACCCTCCGGATATGTGAGCTGGGGCCAGGACTAAAGTCACAGGAGTGATCAACTGAATGAATCAAAAGGAGAAACACAATACTTGGTATAATTTCGATCTTTGGTGGAACTTTAGCGATTTATTATCATTGCCATCTGGATTCCAGTCAGCATTCACTAAGAATATTTACCAGAATATGTTACTTGTGGACCAGTAAAGTCAAGTATGGGTTTCAACTTCGTATTTTCATTAAAGCAAAAAAAGCTGTACAAAAAGATAAGATTATATTCCTCATTTTCCCTGATCATAGTCATACTTTTGCTTTCATTGGTCCCGTTCAAATTTTCAGTCTTGGGCCCTACATCTCCACTGAAACTATTACAACTCATAAAAAGCCATGATGATCTTTAGGTGTTTGATGTGATGCTTTTCACCACCTCAATTCTCCAAAGTTTTTTCAGCTTAACTCTCATAATCACACAGCACTGTGTGACAACTTGCTTTGTCTTCTGCAGGTTGGTCTGGGAAATCAATTTACTGACTGGATCTGAATTGTTCTTGAAATGTCATGCTACTTCTTACTGTTCTCAGATGTATATTTTCACTTCCTCACTTTGCTGCAAGAAGCATCAAGTGCTGATTTTCATGGCACAGCGTTCCTTCTTTTATCCCTACGAATTTGTAAGAGACATATGAGGAATACATTTTACAAGTGGCCTTTTGCTTAAAGGAAAAACAAAAGACAGTGCTGTGTATAAGCTTAGGATAAGTTAGGATAGTTTTGTACAAGGACTACTGAAGAGCAGGGCATGACATATGTTTTACAAAAGCAGGAAGAACATGAGGGCTATTCTGTAAGATCATGAATGGTTAGCAGTGCAAGCTCAGAAGAAATCACTTTCCAGATGCTGGTGCAGGCTTCTCTATGGAAGCGTGTCAGAGCCACATGATGAAGCTGCATGGGTAGATTGCACCGAGGTTGCACAACAACTTGATATCTGCCAGTGAGATCATGGAAATAAAGAAGGATGCCTTCTAATACAGATCCTTGCTGACAAATCCTTGATCCTTCTAAGACACATCTATGCTAATAGATCTTTGATCTTTCTAATACAGATCCTTCCTAATTCTCACAAGCATTCTATGACTGCTTTCAGTATCACAAGTTCAAATGTTCTCATATTTGGGTTCTTTTCTGTATTTATATTACATGTAACACCTTTCTAAAAGTAATCCCCCTAGTCAGGCAAGATTTACTTGATATTTAATAATTATGATTATCTGCTGGGGCTTTGATTGTGTATCTTCTTATTTTTACTCTCAGTAACATGTATATCTAAAAAAATCCTACCCCCAAAATTATAAAATAAACATGCTCTGCATTCTCAATGTACTCTGAAGTTTAAAAAGAGAGCAGAATCCCTAAAATGTCTCACATAAGGTTAATCCAGGGACCTAAATATTGATGTGAAATATTGTTCCATTCTTCATTCAGTTCTTCCCCTTATGTCCATCTGCTTCTAGGCAAGCTGTAAGGAGATGTGAGCATAGCAGGAGATTGAGCATGGTAAATAGTAACAGTCTTTACTTCTGCATCTGGAAAATAGAGATACTGATAATGTTTATTAGCTCCTTTCTCACACTGCCATAGTAATTATGATTCGTCACGCATTATGTAGCGATGAACTCAGTCAGTCCTCCGATAAAGGTAACCAGATTTCATTTACATGTAATATGTCTGCTTACAGTAGTTTGCATATAAACCTTTACTTGTGACATGATATGATTAAGGTCTAAACTTCCAGAAAAAGTCCCATAATTTTGGCTGCTAATTTGCTAAAGTTTGAGCTTCACTTTCCAAGATACTGAAAGCTCAAGGGTAGAAGCAATGAGAGAAATGCAGCACCTCAGAAAATTTGAACCAGAATGTTTCAAGCTGAGCCCACAAAAGAATAGGGAAGTAAAAGGAAACCACTCCTCCAGTAAGTCTAGCTCTGGGGAAGTCTAAAATTGCTCCTTCTCTTCTTTACTTCCTTGTAGCTTATTTCCGGATCTTATTCACCTTTTTTTTTTTCAGATTATAGTGCATGTTAGCAAGCTCTATTCAAAGTAATTCTTCCTTCTCTTCTATTATCTCATTAGTTTTGTTACAAATTTTGCCCCAGTATTTCTTTGTTGTTTGTTTGAGTTTTTTTCTCTTTTTAGTTATGTTGATCTGTATACAATAGTATGAAAAACATGTGACAGTTTGCTAGGTACTGGAACACAAATGTACTCACTCTAAAACTGTACTTTCTCCTTTTGCATTATTCCAGGGCTGTCGGTTTACTATCAGTAGTACAAGGCGATTTGTACACGTCAGACATTGCTATATGTAAAGTGAAAGAATAGCAGCAGTAAGTCTTCATTCTAATCCTTTCTAAAGCCAACTTCAATTTACCCATCCTGAGATATCCACTGCCTCATAATGTATTCCAGGTATTTCCTGGTCTTCAGGTTTAAGGCATAAGAATCTGCAAAATATCCCATGCAAAGCAGAGTTGAAACAAAAGCAGGGTTAAAAATCTTACAAAGTAAATCAGGTGTTGGTGCAGACAGTTAAAAATCTGCTTGTGTTTGTTCACGACTCTCTCCTGCATGGGAGAAGTCAATTGCAATTGATTATTATTTGTGAGTAGTAAAAAAATGTAAAGGCATTTCCCTGTCAGACTATTTAAAACTGCCTGCGAGCAACAGATCCTGAAAATGTCATGAGTGAAGTTCTGGAAATGTTTTATTTCCCTTTATTGCCACTGTTTCATCGCCATTGGTTCATAATATTCTTTGAGTGTGCACGAGTTGCTGTAATAAGGATTTTCCTTGTTTCTGCTGGTAGCCTGGTATTTGCTTCTGTTTTTGCTGTTTGTGAGCTGTGATGGATTTTAAAGGCTAGCATGGCTCTGATCTGCCTCAGTAGAAGGTAGTTGTTTCAAGTTCTAATGCAATCCTACTTTTATTTCAGATCTGCCTGAGAAAATGTTCCAGATCCTCACAATACTGTTGCTGGAAACACAGCTCTCCATGGTTTCAGGTAAGAGAGAAACTGCCTTTCAGTTCCACTAGCAGACCCAATGCAGCTCTTAGTGTGGGGGCTTCAGCACCTCCAGCAATACTTGCATGAATGTTCAGTAATGTCTGGAGACTCTGCTTTCCATCTTATAGAAGGCACTGGCACTGACTGAGCACAGGACAGGTGTCCATCACCTTCCACAAGCAGGCTTCTTCAACATATTGCGTATTGGCAGCTGAGGTGTCCGGCATCAGTGGGCATGGCCGTGAGCAGGAGGATGACCAAAGTAACAACGCTCACTGGGAAGCATAACAACCTCAGTGTGAGACAGAGGGAAGTAAAATCACTAGTGTTCCCCATCCATGCCTGTAGCAGAAGCAGCTTGGCTAAAACCCAGAAGGACCTTGGTACTTTTTCACGTAATTGTTTCCCTCCTTACAGTTGCACCAGAGTAAATAAACAAACATTTCTAAGGGGAACTTAGCAATGCTAAGGGTTCTCTCTAAGTATTTCAGAGATACAGACAATAAAAAGAATGCATGAACAGTTGCACAGACTTCTCTTTGGAATGTCACTACCAGCACTTCCAAGTGCTCCTGAATTGTCTACCAATATATGGTACAACCAATATGGGGAGTAGTAACAAGGTATATTGAATGATGTATTAAAAATAACTCTGCCATATCAAGTACACTTTAAAATTGCAAACTATTCATAAAAATATTAATTTCAGATTGGGTGAATGGCTAAGATTATTTTGATATATTTTCTGTAATACTGTTGCATGTATCAGAGAAAATGCATGGGATCACATGATACTCACATGGTTCCAGGTTTGTGGAGAATGTAATTGCTACATAGCAATTCTGAGCTATATGTGTTTATCCAATGCAACTCTGTTTCACAGGAATGACACTGGTATTTCTTCTTGTAAAGGATAATGAAATTAGATTTACAATTTCCACTACTAATTGTTGCTTTTACGACAACCTTAGGACATGTAAGAGACATTGATAAAAATGGTCCCTGTGTAACCACTAGCCTAGCCTTAAGTTACTCATAAAATGTGAATGAAAAAAAAAACAAAGCTTGGTCATTTTGCCCTCATCTTTCAGATTCTGTAATCAATACAGAATATAGATGATTTGCTATAACTGCAATGTGGTAAAAATATTAGTGTGAATACGAACAAAAAATGCTTGAAATATTTAGTCAAACCAGTATCCATATACCTGACTATCTGTATACAGTATACTATCTGTACACTATCTGACACAGTTTTTCCCAAATCTAAAGAAAATCAGAACATATTTTGATGAAACAAATGAAACTGTTCTCTTTTCCTCACATAGCTTTATTTACAGTTGAAGTTCCTCAACAGCTCTACACTGTGGAGTATGGGAGCAACGTGACCATGGAATGCAGATTCCCTGTGAATGGCTCAGTAGATCTAGGGCTCCTGACTGTTGTTTGGGAGCAGAAAAGGAAGGGCTGGTTGAAAGCAAAAGAGGTGTACACATTCCGCAATGGGAAGGCACTCCGTCCATCCCAACATCCTGATTACATAGGAAGAGCATCACTTCTGCACAGTGAACTGAAGTTGGGACGAGCCATCCTTCAGATCACCAATGTGAAGATCACAGATGCAGGATCATACCTTTGTCTCATTGACTACCAGGGCGTGGACTACAAGTATATTGCTTTGGAAGTAAAAGGTGAGTTATTAAATTAAATGTAAGTGTATACTCATTGATACATCTCTACTAAATTCCTACAAGCTTGTGGAAGTTGATTAATCTGAAGGAATTTGTTGTTAGTTCTCTCACCAAGACTTTGTGCTCAGCCCTCAGCTGAACCAAAGCAGCTGTCTTGGTGGTGGCTAGCCTTGGTTCAACAGCTGATCTCCTCCAGGTGCACCCAGTGCTAGAGAGGGACGGCACCTGTTCTCTTTCCATCCTTCTTCCTTTCCTCTTCCTTCTACAACCTCTTCTCCAGTGCCACTCCTCCTCCTCTCATTTGATCTCCTGCCTTGTTGGGCCACCGAAAGTTTCTCAAAGATGCTTTGATATACTATGAACCCTGCTGCAACTCCCCAAGTGGCTGGGAATTCCCTAAGCGACTGCAGCTCCCAGAGCAAGGACATGTGATTTTCTGTGTTCATTGAAGCCAAATGGGTATTAGTAATAAAGGTATATGTTACTGGACAGCATGACAGACCAGACCTTTCAAAGACTTCTGGTGTTTCCCACTAATTATATCACAGACGTGTGATACAAGGCAGCATTTGATTCCCACTCAGATATTTAAATAACAATCTTCATGAAATGCAAAAATGGACACAGATGTTCTTAAGACTCATATTGGTTCCTCTGAAAAGTTGATTTTGTTCTAATATGATGAAAACATTACCCTGTTTATAAGCTATGGTGAAACAAACATGAAAATCAGCCTTTCTTGATGCGGCATATTCTAAAAGTGAAAATAAGAGTCCCATAAGACTCCACTTGTCTCCTCTGTCTTAATAAATTATAAATTTAGCATCAACTGCTGCCCAGTATAAAGTACCGAAGTGTGTTCTTTTGCTGTAGGCTTGGTAAGGATTGAATAATCAATTTTGCATTGTTCTACAAAACATCCTTCATCATTTTAAGTAAGTGTCCCACAGACATAGCCAGAGACAATACACGGCATTAAAGGGAAGCAGGCAAAGTGAAGTGGGAAAATGACTACTGTTGCATACAACAATTTCACTCAACAACTTCTTATGCAGCATCTTACAAGAAAATAAACACTCAAGTAATGAGAATACCAGGTGAAGACAAGTTTGTTTTTATGTGCCAGTCAGAAGGCTTTCCTCTGGCAGAGGTTTTCTGGCAAAATGAGAACTTCAATCTCAGTGGACCTACAAATACCACCTACACACTGACTGCAGATGGCCTCTACAACGTCACCAGCACCCTGACATTCAAACCAAATATGAGTGAGAACTATACCTGTGTCTTCTGGAATAAAGAATTGAATGGAGAAACTTCAGCTCACATTTCCACTTTAGGTTCGTATGACCTTGAACTTGTACACGACAGTGTTCATACATACATCATGTGCTATGATCCGTCACTGGAGCTCAGTTCTAGAAATCGGTGTAATATTGATTCTTGGGAAACTGAACAAGTCAGTATCTTTTATGTCTTTGAAGTCTCAGCTAGCTTCCACGCCAGCAAACCAGTCTGTATTTTTCTATATTTTAATTTTAGGGCAGCTTTCATTATTTTCCTGCCAGTATAGAGGGAATTTTTTCAGCTACATGGGTGTCTTCCCTGATAGTCTCTTAATTAATTGTTCTATCTAGTTGTCTACCTTGACTTCAGCAAGGCTTTTGACACTGTCGCCCATAAGATCCTCAGAGGTAAGCTCAGGAAATGTGGGTTAGATGAACAGGATCAAGAACTGGTAGAATGACAGAGCCCAGAAGGTTGTGATCAGAGGAACAGAATCCAGACAGAGGCCTGGTGTCAGTGGCATTCCCCAAGGATCAATACTGGGTCCAGGCTTATTCAATTTGTTTATCAACAACCTGAACAAAGGAATCAAATGCATGCTCAACAGGTTTGCTGGTGACACTAAACTGGGGGGGAGTGGCTGATCCACCTGAAGGCTGTGCTGCCATTCCATGGGACCTTGATTAGCTGGAGGGCTGGGTGGAGAGATTGAGGTTCAACTGAGTGTAAGGTCCCACACCTGGGGAGGAACTGCCTCAAGTGCCAGCACAGGCTGGGGGCTGACCTACTGTGAAGCGGTTCTGCAGAGAGGACCTGGGAGTCGTGGTGGACAAAAAGCTCTCCATGAGCCAGCCAAGAAAGCCAATGTTATCCTGGGGTGCATTAGGAAGAGCACTGCCAGCAGGTTGAGGGAGATGATCCTGCCCCTTTACTCAGCAGTAGCGAGGCCACATCTGGAGTGCTGTGCCCAGCTCTGGGCTCCTCAGGACATGAGAGAAAAGGAAGTACTGGAGAGGGTTCAGTGACAGCCACAAGGATAATGAGGGGTCTGGAGCATCTCTCTTATGAGGAGAGACTAGGAGCTGGGCCTGTTTAGTCTTGAGAAGACTGAGAGGGGGTCTCATCAATATATATAAGTATTTCAAAGGCAGTTGCCAATAGGATAGTGCCACACTCAAATGCCATACAAATGAGGGATTTGACTGGTTTTTTGTAAGGCTTTCTACAGTAATATTTCAGATCGAATTATTCATAAAATGAGTGTAAATCACTATGTTGACAAATTTTTAAAATCCTTTGTTCAGTCAGAGCAAGACTTTGGAGAAATGGAACCAGGAACTTGATAAACAGTGCCTGTTTTGTAAGTTATAAATTTACTTTCCTTTCATCTTTTTGACAGCTTTAATGAGTACACAGTATAGTGGACAAAAACTCCTGATCTCTTTAATCATCCCCACATGTGTGACTGTAGCTGTTCTTCTCTCTGCACTAATAATATTTCAGAAGAAAAAATCATTCAAGAATGAGCAACTCAGAAAAGGTACATACTACTTCAGATAGTTAAACTTTTCACTATTTCATTTTTTCCTGCGGACAACCTTTAGGAAATTTTAGTAACTCTAGGCACACTTGCGTGACTTTGGTCACATTTTATTTCTAGATGACAAGAGGGTAGAAAATGAGATCTTGGATAATTTGAGTTGGTTTTTATTTTCCTCACTGTGTTACCTATGTGAGACAAGGTGTATGGAAAGATACATTTTTAAAACTGATCAGTTAGTATTCTGTACAGAGCACAAACAAACTTTGCCTTGGATAAGGAGGACTGTAAAAACATAGTTTGAATGGTGTTATCGTCATAGCTACAAAGACACTAGCTACAGCATATTACACAGAATTTTTATTTTTCAACTCCATTATGGCTCTGTAACTAAAATGGTGTGCGATACAGGACTATCACAGTGTTTCTTTCCTTGTTTGCATGTGCAGTAGTGCAAAAGTAATAAAGCAAATAGACTATCATTCTAGTATTTTCTTGCATGTGAACAGACTCCAGTAAACTAGACAAATGTATTTATAGTCATGAAAGGAGAGCCTTAACATTATGACTTCAGAATTTGATTCAAGTTTTGTAAAAGAAACATAGAAAAGTTTATTTATTTGCTATGATTTAATAATGAACTTAAGTGTGCTTACAGCTCAGTTTAAAGGTTTGTTGAATCGTACTGTTTCTTTCAAATCTAGAAATTTTTAAGATTAATTTGTATATATTTACTTTAACAGACAGAAAAAGAAAACTGGACCCTAATGTGAAAGATGAGAACAGTAAGTTATAGGCAATTTTCAAAATTTACATTTACAGATTTTTCTTTCTTACATCTAAAATCTTAAAAAATATGTAGGTTGCAACCTAAATAATGTTACATCAAAATAGAGGGTAGTTTTGAGTTTAATTTTTTTTTTCATGAGTTGTTTAAAAATGCAGTTTCTAAAGTTTTGACTTTCTCTCAGGCAATGTAAAAATCTGTAAATACTGGTTCCCTTTCACTGAGGTACCAATAGCTTGCATACAGAGCTTGACACACAGCTCTGTATACTAATTAGAGTTCTAGTACTCTTGGCTGAAAAGGATGCTCACAGAAAGCTGGTCATTTTGGAAAGCATCAGGATTTTTGTGGCAATAGTCTGTTATACTTTTGGGTCAGGCTACAGGTTTTAACAACAAATAAACTAATACTTCATTTATCTGGAATATTATATCATCTCCTAGGCTACTTCTCATCTTATGAGTATCTGACTTGCCTCTACATCCAGAAATTTTTATATTTAAGAGGGAAGATAATACCTAAAAAACTGTCAGGATGCATCTAACTGTTCTGTACTAAAATTGAACAGGAAAAAAACAAAAAAAGATACCATAATAGAAAACTACAAATCACTATGACAAGAAATGTCCTAATAAACCTACTTATATAAATCAGTTTTGTTACCTATAGATAAAAGGTTGACAGGTTAATGCATTGTGAGGAAAGAGGCTGTGGCCAGTGTTAGGTACAGAGGTATTTGGTTCAGCCATAATTCCTTGGTGTCCAAGCAGACCCTCATGTAGCGGATTGAGGTCAGCCCTGAGGCTGCCAAGGAGCACAAATGGAGTAATACTGTGATGCAGCTAACCAAGTGAACACAGAGACAACCTAGGGCTTTTTCAAGGATAGGATTTATTTGAGAATCCACACGTTTCTCACTGCTAAAAAAATACATTAAGAAGTCACCAGCTTAAAAAGTAAATTTTGTAGATGAAAGCTAGAGATTGGATGAAGAGGGCGTGAATTCACTGATTTCCAAATCACCTCAGGTTGTCATGTTTGCATCTTAACTGTAACTGTTTGATCCACTGCCCTCAGTATATATTACAGTTAAAATAACACTTTCAGAAAGACACTTTCACCTCCCAGAAACCTTGCTGTATTCAAAGTTTCATTCTTATTTTTCATGTGACAGTGTGAAACTTCAGTGGCATTATGCCATGCACTAATGAACACAAGCTCAAAGCAAGCAGCATTCTGGAGGACAGCATTGGTACATGTCCGGACATAATTCCAGTGCATATTGTCTGAGCATAGCTCGGCTTCTCCTGGCTTTTTGTATTACTTTTGTAGAATTTTTTCAGTTTGTAGCCTCCTCTGTGCACTTAGTGAAATGAAGAAATTAAAGGAGGCAAGGCTGCTCTTTGTGGTTTTACTTCTTCATTTTAATGACAAAAAAATTTGTCTTACTTGCAACATGCAGTAAGTCAGAAGACAAACATTTTTATTTCTCAGCATTGTATATTTTTAAGAAACCCTGGAAAGAACCTTTTTTCCATGATGAGTAGGTAGTTAAAGCGTAAAAGCCACAGATACTTTACCACAGTGCCTTGGAAATGACCCATACAGTCCTGGTTACAGGAATAAGGATTGTTAATGTTACCAGTTTTCACTTACAGCTCAAGCTGTATCAGAAATGAAGATGTAGGACATTTAAACTCATCACAGAAGTCCCAGTTCTGCACACTTTTAATCACATGCACAGATTTACTGACAATCATTACCATGGATGCTCTCCAAACAGATTTCAGTTTTGTTATTTCATTTATATGGCTGAAAGTGAGTGATAGCTTTCTTGTAATAGAAAATTCAGAATTTGGACTACAGATAAAAGAGATAATTCTTTCCTCAGAAAAGATTGCAACAGGATGTTCTTGTAAATTACGATAGCTTTAAGGAGCCACTGTAACTTCAGCATGACCCAGAAACTGAGCTTTCACTATTTACCACTCAGTTGTTAAAATAAAGCTTTTTATTTTCTTAAATCATTGCAGATTTTTAAACTAATACTATTGTATTTTCTTTCTTTAAGGCGATGATTTTAACTCTCAGACTGAGGCTTTATACTTGTCAACTGTCACAGCTTCAAGAGACAGTGGGATTGTGGGTCTGTGAAAATTCTTCATCTTACATGCCGTAATTTGCACTTCTTCTATCTGTTTTTGGGGACTTCAAAAGAAAATTACAGCACTTTAGCCTTGGGATAAACAGTCAACTCATGGGGATGTATTTGCACTGCAGCGATGGAAAGCTATGCCTCCTCAGATACCATATCTTCTTGAAGTTACTGAGAACTATGCTGTCATGAAATGTGGTTTACCACTGTGAAGAGGTCATCTGAGTGCCTTTGATACACTTTACTTTTGGACTTACTGTTGCTCAAGGGATTTTTGGACTTACTGTTGCTCAAGGGATTTTTGTTTAAGAATGCCTTTATTAACTGTTCCAGTCTCAGGAATGGTGCTTGGATTCAAACATCTTGTGGAATTTGAATAAAAGCTGTAAATGCTATCTTCTGTCAATTATCTTTCAAGTGTAAATATCATTACATGCCCATATCCCATTTCCAAATTTTCTAACACATTAAACTGGAAATTACCACAAGTGCCCACTATCATGGCAACATTCAGAAGATATTTCATATCACAAGAGCAATAAGAGGTTGAAATTAAATCAAAGGACATACAAAAGAAAATAAAATTCCCAATACCACCAGTAAATCAACATTATGTTGCATAAGACAATTTTCATGTCTGTGTAAAACCCCACAAATAAGTCAGGTAAAAAACCATGAACTGTGATGTTATGCTACATGACAGTAAGGAGTTTCAAATTTGAACTGATTATTCAACAGAATTTTTGTTAGGAGAAATTCGGAAGCAAAAGCGAAAATGAAGCTCAGACAGATTTCTGCACTGGTTATTTTTAAGCAGTAATTTTGCCTTTGTTCAGAGGAAGAAGTGAGTCTGTTCCATGTCAGGCTGCTTTACTTCCTAATACTGGAATGCCAGATTCGGAAAAAGATCCAAAATGAAACAACTTTGCCTCTTAGATAGTCATGAGATAGTGAATCAAGGGCACTGGGTAAGATCTGTCATATTGTTTTGAAAGACCAGTGGCTTTGGTAAGCTGTGTTTTCTACCAAGATAGACGTAACAAGATTAAAGAAAGGTGTTCACATGGAAGCTACTTCTGTAATGATCTTGCTCTTAGAGGAGTTCCACTGATTAAAGTCTCTTCATAGCTCTTGCTCTGAATTTGGATGGGAACTGCTTCTCCAGTGTCAATTTGCAGCTATTTATTCCAGCAAAAAGTGGACCTACAGTGCTGCTATGAGACCAGAATATCAGCATTCATCATCTCTTGTTTCACCAGGACAGGTGATTTTAAAAAGCAGGACTGCCATTGATTTTACTCGTGGAAGAGAAAAACTAATCTCTATCTGACATCACCTCTAATTTAACATCTATGTATTGCACCTTTAATTACCCATTTGTAGCCATAGGATTCAGCTGAGACAAATCCGCACTAGGCTTGCTATATCCTATGTCCATGCTGACATGGCAAATCAGGGAGATGTCAGAGAATCAGAGGCAGCTTCTTGAAGCATTTCTTAGCTTAATATGGAATAGCAGCTTGGGAACTGCCCTGGCTTGCACCATTTAGCAATATTTAAGGGCCAGTGCATAAGGTCAAGCAATTTCTCTCTGTTCCAGATTTGTATTCTGCTGGGAAATATGACCCCTTGCCCTTCTGTCACCCATGGTGAAATCTAACCCACTGTGTTCCTGGAAGGAATTAATTTTGCATTTTTCTATTTCTTTTTTCCTCATAAAAATGAAATGGAAGTAATTAAAACTGAATTTATGTGGATGACCATAAATAGTACACCACAGTCTTTGTAATTCGATTATGGTGATTATCATTGTTCCTTACTGAAATGGAAGTCATCCTGTCATTATCTTATACTGCTGAGTAAATGCTTGCTTGGTGTGGGCAGCAAAGAACAAGTGTGGGTAGCATTTCCTGCCCATTTTACAGGCATGGCAAACACTACCCTACTTTCCCTCTTAATGTATTGTACACTGAAAGGTTTCACCTGGCATCCCTAGGCAGAGGCAGCTCAGTTTTCCACAACACTCCTATGCCCTATCCACTCCATTTCATTATGAATGGAACAATAGCACTGTTTACTGCAATAACTATAAGAATACCTAGAAATGTATTTTGCCTCACAAGTTTCTATTTTCACCAGCTCTCACTGGATGCTTGTGAAGCTGACTGTCACAACTGAGTATGTGAAAGTTAGCTTGTCAGCAGCTTGGCCAGTCTATATATGTCTATGAATTCATGCATGACTTGTCCTTTACTGTAAACCATTGAGCATATGATACGGGCGTGATATGATGAGTCTCTGTTCTTTCTGCTTCACCTACTGTTTTACACGCTGTTATCTGCAAACAGCTGAAGTGAGTTTTCACATACAGATAAACCACCTGCAAAAAGTTTGAGGGGTTTGTGTCCTGTTTGCTTGGGGTGTTCTCTTTGTGTTTTTTCTTTTGTTGTTTTGTTTCTTTGTTGGGTTTGTTTTTTTTTTATTTGAGTTGGGAGTTTTTGTTTGTTTGGTGTTGTTACTGTATTTTTGTTTAGTTTTTTTATAGTTTTGAACTCCACAGTGAGTCAAAAGCTGATGTTATTAGACCATAAAACCATCAGGTGTTTTTAGAGTTGGACTTTAAAACTTACTTGTACTGTCATCTAGCATTTTTGAGTGGCAGAGAGGATACCTTGCATAAGAAGATTGTTATCCTTTCTGACATGTACCGCCTCTATTCATCTCCATACATTTATCTCAACTAGGTGCATGTCATAAGCAATAGCACCTTAGGGTACTGGAAAAAAGTATAGAATCAACTGAAGCTGGTGGAATGTTTGTGTGAAAACACGTGCAAAGAATCTACTTGGTGGGTTATAGTCATCCAAAATATAGTGCACTGAACTTTGATGATAAGCATTTTTCACAAGCAAGCAGAGAAAAAGTTGGTTGTAATTATTTAGTTTTTCTAGTATGGCTAAGGAAAACCTACTTGTCCAATCCACTGATCAGCTTTACTATTTATGAGTGAGGTACTCGCCATTTTAGCACAGGAGCAACTGGCAAATTGGGTGATTAGTCTTCCTGCTTGTTCCTCATCTCTGCTATCTACCAGAGATTTTAAGGGCTTACAGTAGGTTTATTTCAGCTTTCGTACAACCATAACATTTTCAGTAGCTGTGAGGTGCAGTTTGATCTGTGATGAAGAGCACAGAGCAGAGTAAGATTAGCTGTTAGTACCAAGTTTACTTTCATACCGGCAGCAGCCTAAATCCATTCAATTTTCTTGACTTCCATTACCATAGACATGTCTGAAAGCAACAATTAGCATCAAGAAGGTTGATATCTCTGGAAAAAGACTGAAGTGGAAGAGGTATTTCTAACAGCCAGTTGAAATGCCTCACAAGACTTAAGTATGCATACTAGAAAACCACCAGATGATTCTGACTATGGGAGCAATTGGAAATGCCTTTTAGAATTTTGCATGTCAAGAAACCCTTATTCCTTCTTAAGAAATACTGCAGTCATCTTTTCTTACAGAATTTCTTCTTTCATCTGACAGAACCATACTGCTTGCCACCAAAACTGGTATCTACCTACTTCACAAAATAGTTAGAGAGAAAGGTTTTACAAACCACTTCTACACAGTAAAGAGTCACTGTTACAGGAATAAGTCTATCTTCAAGCTTGTCTTTATTTTCTGTGGGGATGGGGATCGACTAAGTGACCTCAGAAGTCCTTTCTAACCCAAAATGACCTTTGATGGTAAAACTGTTGATCAAATTAACTTCCAATCCTTTGTAATTATCTGGCTTTTCTTATACTCTGATGAACATGTGCCCTGAAAGTATAGCCCAAGATCAATGACTACCATTTGGTTCAACAAGATATCCTGGTTTTCCTCACCATATTGTCAAGCATGCTCTGTACTACTTTTTAATAGCCAGTGCTCAGTAATATTTCACTCAAACTCAATATGCAGCCATATGGTAAAAAGTAGCTGAAACAGGTAAGAGCACTGTGCAAATATTGTTAAAAGCTGACTTTAAAGAACTATTGAGCTCACTTTTGGTTTTGTTTTCACTGCCTTTTTTCAGCAGCTAATGTTTGTTTATTCACAAGCAGCTTTCCTTAGTGGGCTTTTCCAAGTGAGAAGTGAAACGTCTTTCATGCAAAGTCTGTGTTAGAAACCACTTTACATAAGGAATGATGCAGTAGAAATTTGCAGAATGGGTTTAAGCTCATTTCTTACACGTGTTTTTCAAGCAGTAGGGTGAGATGATTACCTGAGTCTCAGCTGGTGAAGGTGGGGCTTTCTCTGGTGAGGTGGGGAATCTATCTAGTCAGAAATTTGGAGTTCTAATCACGATAGTGCTAGCAAGAGGATTTCTGTGCTACTGGACAACAGTATTTGTGTATGAAATCAACTTTTTTCAGGTGATACGATGCACATACTCTTCACAGAAGTAAAATAGAAAATTGTCAGTCTTAACTATGCAAACCTGGCAAAACAGAGGCTAGGTATTAGTGAATAGATGTATAAACCTGAGAAAGTCACTGAGAAAGGAGAAGCTGTTGGTGCGAATAGGGAACAAGAGAAGGTCAACAATTTTTTTCAAAAGAGACACAGAATGTTTGTGGAAATAGTAAAGTCAGATGAAGCACTGTAAGCTCAAAGAACTTCCCAGTTCATGTGAGAAGCTATAACTGCTGAGTGATGTTTCTGTACATCCCCAAACTATTGCAGTCCTAGTCCACAGATCTGCCTCAGACTGGTAAGAAAACAGACAGCAAGCCAGCTGTAAATTTATTGAGCAGATGCAATGTATTTAGACCCCCACGCAGTCTTTGATTTTCTCTATGTTTGCCATGCATGTACTTTACACTCCTGAAGAGCTGTGAAGTAAAATGCAAGCCACAGAGCGTGGACCTTGCTGAGATACTGGGGAAGATGTTAGAGGTTAGAGCCTGCTTCTGGACTAGCTAAATGCTCAAAACCAGGCATAGAATCTGATTCAGCAAATCTAAGAGATGAAGAATCTGGTGAATTCCCATCTGTGAAGCTTATTTAAAAGAAATTTCACAGAGATGGATGAAGATTAGTATATGTTGTGACTCAGAATGATTTCCACAGTCCCATACATTCTTCTCTTAACATAGTCTAACAGTTTAACTTCAGAAGAGACTACTCACTCCATTGTTTTAATTGCCACTATGTTAGAGTGTATGAAGGACTGTTTGGGTCCTTTATAAAAAGTCTCAACTTCATTTCTACAAAGTTGTTCAGTTTTCCAGAACTAAAAATGCGTATGACAACTGCTGCAAGAGGACAGAAGGTTAGAGCCCCTGTCACCTCCACTGGGAGGAAGTTGCTTGGGTTGGGTATTTCCAGGATTTCCACAACGCTGAGTTGTACAATTGTACCCCTGACTGGAAAGACAAAGGTGGGAAAAGTCCAAGGCTGGGAAGCATTTTCTTGCTTCAGCCAAGGCAGACTTGAACAAGACATACTGTGGAAGCCAGTTCAGGGCACGAGCCAACACTGCTCAATTCGTCACTGCCAACCTATCCAGTCTCTGATACTGCAGACACCATTATTCTGGAAGCCAAACTGTGCACTGGGATAATGTAACACTCCTAGTGCTTCCAGGTGACTGGTTACTGTCTAAAACATTGAGATTTAGTTGTGAATTTGGCCTGAGAGAAGAATTGCCCATAGGCAGACACTAAAAGTTTCTTGACTCAAATATGGAAAGATGTGAAGAATGGTAGGAAGTGATTACTAAAATCAACTAGACAGACAGGATTCCAGCACCATGCAGAAAAGGCCAAGGATTTTCTCCAGTCAAAGGTCATCATCTACGCATCTGCTGTATGCTGGGTCTTGATATAAGTCACGCATCTTTTGTTGATCTGCATGTTTTGAGCTTCATTCATTAATTGATATGCCTTACGTACTGTAGCAGAATGCTCTGCCTAGAGCTTGAACAGCACCCTATTTGAAAAAGCCATCAGCGATGGATGGAGGAGAGGGCGCACACTGATTTTGGCATTGCAGAATGCTGAAACCAGCCTGACTCATCAATTCTGAACCTAAAACATTCTGAGGAAAAACAATGTTTCCTGGCGAACTGGCTATGGTGATACAAGGTTCCTGATGAAGGAATCAGTTATATTACTAGTAACTTATCTAAAGCTGCAGACCTGACACAGCTGGCCTGGAGACATTTGACTGATAGTCACTTTACCCTATAAAAGCCCAGTCCCACTTTGTAATGCTAGGATCTTCTAACATATTCCTTCTCAGAGTGTATGTGGATATTCCTCCCATGAATAGGCACAGCCCTCAGGATTAGTCCTCATGGCTAAGCAAGAGATGTTTCCATGGTGATTGATACAAGAGGGGAACATCAATATCTACTTAATTATTATTTTGCTAACTTTAATATAACTGATTCAATTTTGCCTCAATAAATACTGCACTATACTAGTACTTATAGCTATCTATACTGTGTAGTAAGTCTGATTAAGATCTTTTAGTCTAATCATTATTATCATCAATTTGAAGAAATCATTTATTTATATAAATGTATTTGGTTCGCCATTCTTAATTGTTCACAACAAAGTCACATAAAGGCTCAAGTACACCTATGTAATCCTTTAGTCATAAAGGAATAAGTATAGAGAATAATATAAATGTAAAGAAACAAGTATAATATAAAGTAATAAACTGTTGACCAAGTCTGGGGCTAGGATTGGATCCAGCACACCAAGACTTATCTCTGAGAAGTTTAGAAAGCATGTGTACCCCTTCTGCACTCAAAGGAAGGGTCTCCTTGGTGAACCTTGTGCAAAGATTCCATTCTGCCCATGACAGGTACCCTGTCAGTAACCGCAGCACAACTGCATATATGACTTAGCTGCAGTTCTGGGCTACACTTACAACTTGCTCCTTGACATGTTATTTCAAAATATAATCATAACAGATAATTAAACTTCCTGTTTCCAAGCCTGCATAGTTTTTCTTTTTGTCGTTGCCCTTTGTATGGTACTTGAGTACTCCTTGGATTTTGCCTGCCTGTGCAAGTGAAGACAGGATTGCTGTTAAGTGAATTGTCTCACATAGGTTATTGGAGAAATAGTCCACCAGAATGGAAAGGAATTGTTTAGAAGACAGTAGTGGCAGGGAGACAAAGGTATAAAGTGGCTGTATGCTAAATGCACTGTAGTGATTAGACTTCTTGAGAGTTTTAGAGAAGGGGGGATCAGAAGAAGCTTTTCAGTGAAACAGGTAGAGCAAAACATCTACACCTAGAATTTAAGTAAGTTTATGAAAGGGATTGTATGACCTGAGTCTTGTGACATTAGGGTCCTGGACATGGCAATAAAGAGACTTTCTCCAATTCTGTCCTCTTGTTTTAAAGATCACAGAAACCCTTTTTGACACAACCTGAGGTCTATACCTGTGAGGACACCAGCTTTCCCGGAGTTGTAACTTTTGAGACACTGTTTCCCACCAGTAAGCCTTGCCTATAATTACTGTTTTTCATAACCACCTTTAATAAAAAAGAGTAATGAGGTGTAGCTAGCCACTACTAAGGTCCTGCTCAGAAACTCTTATTGCCTAGGCCTTTAACCAAAGAAGAGGTCTGTTTTAACAAAAAAGTTTTGACCTTGGAGAGACACTTGTTCAAACCTCAGGTTTACCCGGGAGAACAAGAACATGCGCACTGTTTTGACATATGTTGAAAACTTACTTGTCATGAAAAACAGTTCTCATCTTGCACAGTCATGAAGTACATGTTCTAGTAAAGAGGCCTACAGATGGTTTAGAAACCAGAAACTCCACAGCAGACATAAGAAAAAGGTAAATTAAAAAATAAGGGTAAGTTAAACTGTTCTTCAGCCTTATGTAGTTGTGTGTAGCTAGATGCTCAGGCTTCCTCCACACCAGCCTTCCACTTCATTGCTGTCTGGCAGTGGGAGCTGTCATACAGAGTACAGGTATGAGTTACTGCCCTGCCCATGGCTCTGCTTCTGCAGGCATTGGCCAGCTGACAGGTGTGTGCATGCTGCTCGCAGGCACGTGGCTTTTTGCACAACTGGGGTTTGTGCCATTAAGATACCCCCTGTGACGCCAAGCTACAAAAGCAGACGAAACCAATTATGTGAGCCACTCTGTAGGGGCAGAAGTGACAGAACTTGTTTTAAACCCTACCTAGTAGCTATGAATACCCCTGAAATTTTTGAAACAGTTAATTTTCCATCCAAAAGGCCATAGGGAGGTAGGAGAACCAAAACGTGAATGAGTTAGGGAATCTGGCTTGTATTTTCAGTGTAATTATTAGAATTTTTCCACTTCATTAGATTTAAGTTGAACTGTTCTTTTTAGTAGTGTTTTAATAGGATACGATGCCTTCCAAAAATCCACTTTTCTTCAGGAAAAGAGAGGTTCTTCCTCTGGCTTTTGGTAAGCTAGGACAACATGGTAAGGTTGTGCTTCTCTTCCTCTAAAACCTGGTAACTGTAGATCTCAGTGCTGCAAGCTGCATTTTGATATATTTACAGAAGAACACTGACATACAGCAGACTATACTACAGCAAATATACTTGAAAGCAGGGATGTTCTGACCTGGTTTCATAAAGTGCCTGCCCAAAGAGCAGGCCCTGAACCTCAGCATCACATTACTATATTTATTTGAACTTTGGGAAATAGTTGCAGGTAAAAGTAGCAGGAAAATAGCTGGCTATGTTTCTGAAAGAGAGTAACTACATTGAAAACTCAGATGCCTGCTTTCAGAAGCAACAAGGTGGTCTATTTTGGCCCCATTTTCTATCCTGAGTGTGAGTTCTCATAAGAAGACTTGAGAAAGGGACTACTTTTTTTACTGAATCTTGCTATTTGTCATCTGATCTATTTCACGAGAAGCAAGAATTTCCTGAGAAAGGGATTGAATTAGCTGTGTTTTTTAAGTGAAGCATCAAAACAGTATCTCCTATCTGAGAATCTGTTTTCCAAATAAATTTTTCTGATGGAGAAGGTAAGTACGTACCTTAATAAAAGCAGACTGAAGGACATCAAAGGAATGAAAGTCACATCTCCGAAGTTTCATTACAATCCTCATGTAACTAGTTTTACTATCCTTGCAAGGTAAACTGTCAGTGAGCTGCGAGAGCAGGGCTGCCCCACGAGGGGCTAGGAGCCAGGAATAGAGGGCAACCTCAGCACCACATCCTCCCCAGCAGGGCTTAACATCAATGTTAAGCAGGACGAGGGTTGGTGACACATCTTCAAACAACCCATTCTCAGTCAAGGTGATGAGTCAAGTTCAAGACCCACCCAGGAGATTCAGCTGGGCACAGCTAGCCAGGCCTGGACACAGGACAATCTACTGCATGCACCAATGGCACAGTCAGGAAAAGCAGCAAGTCAGGATGGCAGGGGGCAGGGCTGGGCACAGACCTACCTACCTATAGCTCAGCTCAGGCAATGCTTGGGTGCCTCGGCATGAACTTAAAGAGGAGTACCTGGGCCCATGGGCAGAGGATGCACTGCTGGGGTCACCAGTGAGGCTGGCCAGGGCAGCTAAAGCCCTCTGTTAGACATAGCCACCCAACAATGAGGAGTCCATTGCCTTCTATAACACATCCTATGTTCAATATTACTAGTTTTAACAGCAATCATCTTTGTACTAGAGTAGGGTGTCTCCTCTAAGTTCTATTTTTAGAGCAGCCACTTCTGGAGTAACTACGTTCCTTCTGCTTTAAATGTAGTACTTAACCACTCCCCTGCATATTGCTATTTTTAAATCTTACAGGGTTTGGAGTTTCTTTTGCAATAAAGAAACATGGATGCTCAAATATATTTATTTATACTCACATCTAAGTTAACAAAAATTAAGTCAGCTAGCTTCCAATTGTTCTTCATTGCACAGCAGCACTATTTTTGTCCTTGTGAAATTAAGAACAGTTTGAGATCTCAGCACAGATTTGGAAAACTCTGAGCAGAAATGTAGTTGACATGATCCCTGCACTCACTCAAGATTTTTTTTTCTGAAAGTATTAATTAAGAAAAACGCCTTGTCCCAGCTTCTCTTACAGCTAAGTTCTGCTGAACTGACCACAATGCTGCTGACAGATCTTATCTCAAGTCAGGAGGATTGGTTACACGCTTTAGCAACCTATTCTCTCTTTTTCAAAATAAACTTGGTTATACCTACGGAAATGTCATCTGACATCTGCTTCTGACAGATAGATAGTGTGACTTTGCAATTTTGCTGCTTCTCACAAGTCAGCAGACCAAAAGACTGGTAGGGCTGATAATGCAATAGCAAGTGCTAGAGACCTTCCTTGCAGCAGTTCTGCCTTTACTGAATAACCATGCTCAGGCAAGGCCTTTAAATTAAAAGATAGTGTTATACAAGGTATCCCAGAGTACAGAGCCAAGTGATTTTCAGCTGAATAAATCATCAGCATACTTACCACAGACAGACCTATTACCAAGCAGAGTAATAGGGAATTATAAAAAATATCTCATAATAAGATTTCACCACCTAAAGAAAAAAAAAACAACCGCATAATGCAAGAACAAAGCAAGTACTATTAAAAAAAGAGAAAATGATGATAATAACTATGATACTTTCCTGCATCATTTCCACCACCCCAACACTGCTAAAAATCTGAAACAAGTTTGACGAAAGCAGCCCTGAGGATGTGAAAAGAAAATAGTTAACCAGCTAAGCAAACTGTGCTGATATGCAGTTATTTAACTGCTGTGCTGGCATATTGTGTGTCTCAAATAGCCACAGGATTCTAATGGGGGTCTTTAATCAGGAATTTGATAGTTAAATTAGTGAAGGTTTCTTTGTATGCTACACTAATGGTTTTCAGTCCTATTTGCTGTCTGGTTCTTCTCCTCTCCTGCTGCCTTCCTCTGCGTATTTCATATTCCAAATTTCTCTTGAGCAGTAATAGCCACAGGGAAAAAAAAAAAAAAAGAAATGACAACATATTTGTTAACATTTTTACCTATATAACTAACACTGGGTCAGAGTACCACTGTCTGTCTGGTGTTTCAAATAGTCGCTTTATTGCCAGTAAGTCTCGAAAGACTTTATTTTACTAATAAAGAGATCTGAATATTTTATTCTATTTGATTAAGATGCCATTTCAAGTCAGACTTTACAAATACAACCACACAAGCTGTCTGATGCCCAAGCAGTGTGCTTTGTACATGGATGTTGGGGGCATGTGAGGGCTCTTTCTTTATGCCATGAGAAATACAGCTTAAGTTGCTTCTCACAGGAAACATTGAGGAAAAACAACAATATCACTGAGAAATCTGGTTGTCTTTCTTCTTCTTTTTAAAAGAAGTATTTGCTGTGTTTTTCTTCTTTTTAAGATTATTTCCTGTGCAGTAGCAGCGCTGCATGCACACTAGTATGTACTTTGTAACAAGAGAAATTTGGAATCTAGGTCTGGTGTTCCTACATTTTTAATGACACCTAGCCCTGGTCAAACAGGTCAAACAGTGCTATTGACATGAGGTAGGCTTGTGTTTTACCTGTTATTTACATGCTGAAACACCAGATTGCTAGTATTTCCACCAGGTTTGTCAATATTGAAATGATAATGTCCTGTTCTTGGTGCAAAATTCTGTATTATTGCACCTCCATTATTCTACTGGCAGAGGCTGGGTTTTCAGCTCCTTCATTCTGATTTGCGTGTCACATTTGGAAATTTCTCTTGAGACCTTTACAATAAAGCACAGGACTCTGACTGTAACATGGGAATTTTAGTTTGCCGCTTCAGCAAGAGGACTATTATTTTGGAATTTACTTCTTAGTGGGAGTAGAAGAAACGAGGGATGAAATCTCAGTATTTCAAGGACTGTATAAAAGCCTCACAAATCCAAGAATGTCACATGACTCATGACAAGCACTTATTTTAAACACAGCTTTTCTCCAGATTTTGCTAAGCAATGGCATACCGGTTTTCCCATGTTTACACAGAGCTAAATCCTGAAGGGTGCTGAGCTGTTGCAAGTATCTATATTCAACAGCAGCTGCAAAACTGAACAGTTGCAGGATTATATCTACAAACTTTATTTTTCTACTGACTTCAGTTATGAATGTCCTGTGCTGGCTTACAAGCCTTGCAAGTTGGTAAATTCTTCCAGCTGATAAAGAGAGCTTTCAAGAGCAGTTTTGCCTGTGTGCCTTCTCATAAGCTCTCAGATGTCTGTAAGAGGAATTAAAGAAAAAAATTTTGCAAATCCATCCATTAAAAAGTAATTTGTAATTGGTGAGTCGCTGAGGTTCTGTTTTTTTTAATTTCAACAGAGATTAATTAGAATTCTATTTGTACAAGGTTTCAGGATAAAATGGATACTCTATCAAAGAACAAAAACATACCATTTTGAAATGTGTTGCCTGAGTAAAAGCTGAAGGAGGATCATTGGATACTGCAATTGTAGGATTAAAGCTTTACCCCATTTAATGCTGGGGAATGCTTTTGAATTGTGTATTATGCATTCTAAATGGAGGCAACACAGGAATGACAGTGATTTTAATTCTGGGCATTATGATTTTTAACCTTTAGGCAATCTCGTTCACGCTTACCTAGTAACAATACATACTAGCTGATGAACTGATTTTGGAAAAAATCATAAAATGGTGAGAAAACACACACCTGCAATGGAACAGCCTACTCAAGAAATGAACACACTGATTTCATCCTTCTGTTGGTACCTAACCAAATGCCAAGCTTCACTGGATACTCCCTAGGCCTTATACTGGAAAGGACAGTGTTGCCTTTGTTGATACCAAAGGGTAAGAATAGCCCACTGTGTTCAAGTGACAAGACCACTTTGAACTTACTGATAAAATAAAGTTCTTACTACTATCAGTAAAGTAATATTGAGCTGGCATTTGTTAGAGCAAAGCATCAGTGACTAAAGAAGTGTTTAAGAGCTGATACCGTAGCTGTAGCTTAGGAGTGCATTAAAAGCATGCTTCACAGATTTTTAACTTGTAAATAAGAACCTCTCATCAGTACAGTATGTCACAGTAAAAAGTATAGCTAAACAGTTTAATCTATTTACATCCTACTGAAACCAATGTGAGTTTCTAAGGCACTTACAGCACGTGCTTGCTAAATCAGTCTTCTGACTAAACATCTTCCTGCCTGCATCTCTCTCCTGTAAGACATGCATTTCCTGTCACTGAGATAATTTCAATATATTCCGGGTTGGTCAGAACTTTTCACTGACCTACATAAGTAAAACAGAAAAATAACCCTTAATGTGGAAGTATAGTATTCTTAATAAAACCTGGTAGATGAGACTTAACCATCTAAAACCTCTCAGTGAGACTGTAAGCCAGTCACTCCAAGACCTATGTTCCCCAGGATTATTTAAGAATGACTGGTGCTATGTTTCATCATATGATGCCTAAAGAGATGAGTAATGGAAAGTTCTCTGCATGTCCTTATTTATTCACTATAACTAAGTAACAAGCCAAGTCATAAAGCAGTATCCAAGCTGAAAAACTGGCATCCAATGATAAATAACAGTTATCAAAACAAGTAAGCTTTGATGTACAGAATTGTATTTTGTTCTGCCAACGTTTCAACCAGTTTGCTTCCCACTGAATAGTTTTGTGGGTATGGTCTGAAAAAGCTGAAATGCTCCTCAGTTTTTTTATTAGCTGGAAATAAGAGCTTTGATTACAATTAGGAAAATGTCTATTTAACTCCGTCAAGGAACTGCTGAAACGTTGGCATGGTTCAGTGACTGAAAAAATGTGACTACTGCAGTATACCTAAAAGCAGAAGTTCATATAGCATTTTGCCTTTTACTTTGCTGTTTTGATGCCAGTTTAAATCTCCTGAAGAACAAGCTCTACAGCTCCACACAGTGTTAATTTACCAATGTCAAACCTCTGAACAGGCTACAGAATACCTACAGATTTTTCTAAATGTGGATAAAGTCAACGAACTTTCTATCAAGTGCATTCTTCTTTAATGGATTTATTTTTCATTTAGGTTATTTAGTATTTGTCAGGTCTATCTAGGAATATAACTGACAGTACTCACATTTTTTGGGTGTGTATTTTCAGCTAGTCCTGATGTTACATATTTTGCCACTTCAGATCTTCTGCTTCTGCTGAAGTACAAGTTTCTGCTGACAAAAACTTCAGATCTCTCTCTTTAAATAATTTACACACTTGAGTGTGGTGATGAACATTTTTAGTGAGATTTTAGCAACAAAACTTTGATGACGTCCTAGAGAACACAAAGATGTCCCTGCACAGTCTTAGACTAGAAGACAGAACTCTTGGCTTGTAACTGTACTCATTGTTCTGAGCCTCGTAATTGGAAAACATATTTTGCTTAATATGCCGGGCACAGCCAGGAATGAGAACAGTTTACTAATAAATACAGTAATGCAAAGGATCTGTTTTATGTGCTGATATTGTTGCACTGAAAGGGTTACCATTTAATCACTGATGATTTGGAATGAGCAATCAATTTGCATTCACCAAGAGAGAAATTATTTCCAAGTTCTGTCCTGCAATTGGAAGGTATTTTAAGCCACAATACAGAGATCATTAACAAATAGGTAAACAAAGAAGAATTTGACAGTAATTTCTTTTACATTGGACTTCTATAGGAAACAGCTCAAAATATGATGTCTTCTCTGACACTGACAATTTCTATTGTACTTGCAGTTGTATTTTAGAGATGTTTGTACAGTTCTATTTCAGTATCAACTTAGCTGAAAGTGACACAAGGCCCTTACAAAGAAGTTGATTTGTTTTTTTCAGTGTAATCACTGTTCACAAAGAACTAAAAGCTGAATTGATCACCCTTTTCTTTCAGACACAGCCAGGTCTGTACAGACAGAAGTAAGCTTCTAGGAGAAAGAGAGAGAGGAGTTGGAATTCCTGTTGCTCAGGACTCTGTATGGTTGTAACACAAAAACTGATAAGAAACCAGCCTCTTGAAACAAGCATGTGATTCGTGTGCCATTTTGTGAATCACTTACAGCATTCTGCACATGTTTCCAAGCAGCTTGGGAATAAAATTCCAAAGTTCGGATGATGCTCTGCAAGGAAGATTATTAAAAAGAACCAGCTCAACCACTATAAACACTTAGTCAAGACAGAGTGGAGCTACAACAGCTCTCTCTACTTACCACAAAAAAGCCTGCAGAGGGCACTGCTAAACACTGTCTGCATCTTAACATACTGTTAGAGATTATTTAATACGTATCTCAGTCCAAATAAGTGCCTACGATGAAGACACACAGAAGACAAGACAAGGTTAAGATCCATGAAGATTATAGAAGAAAATCCCACTATTTTCTTTCTTCCTTTTACTTGTTCCTTATATCTGCTCAAGAAGATACTTGTGGACGTGTTTTACATCTTGTCACCTTGTGCTGGTTTGGACACAAATCCAGGAGGAAACAACCCGAAAAGGGTCTCTCTCTCTCTCTCTCTCCTGCCTGCCAGGCAAGCAGGCCCTGGCAGCCTCTCCCCCCACAGGTTCAGAAAAATAATTTCTCAAATGAAAGTGAAAAAAACCCTATTTATTTAACAAAGAGAGTCCCCCGCAGGCAAGGGGCAGAAAAGGATATTGAAACCCTCTTCCTGTCCCTGCCAAGAGGCTGGTGGATTTTAGAGATATTTCTGTAGGTAAGACTTAGCTGCTCCCCGTAGTCCTACGGCCTGAGGCCAGGCTGGGCTGGGCAGGGTCCAACGATCCCCCTTGGAGGGTCCCGCTGAGCAGGTCCTGGAGATGATAAGCTGGTCTTGGACGACGAAGCAAGCTGAAAAGAGCCCAAAAAGGAACAGAAGGCACTGAGGCAGATCACAGTCCCTTCTCAGCTGAAAGTCAAAGAGCTAGAGAGAAAACTCCCTTTCTAACTGGCAAAACTGTCAGCTCAGAGAAAGAAAGTATGTAAACATCTAACTGCAAGGTCAAGCTAGCTGCTTTGAAGAGTTCCCCCAGATTCTCTCTCCACCTTTTCAGTTTAAAGGTACAAACTACATTTTATAGAAATCAAGCAGGTGATGGGGAATACAGTATCGTCATAAAATCACCCCAAGACACACCTGGAAGTCAGGGCCCTGCTTCTTGGATATAGACTGTGTTCCATGCTGCAGATGATATTCAACAGACTGCCAGATCAGACTCCTGCCTCCAGCATCTGTTGTCCTTTACTGTTCACCTTCAAACCAAAAACATTCAAATTCATCAGCAGAGCTGAGGCATGATCTATTACAGGTAACACCATATAACACATGTTATGGGTAACGTTTGGCTATAACATAGCAACATAATTCAAGTGCACTTTCTCAGAATTGCAGATTATACAATAAAGCAGATGTTCACAAAATTCCAGAAACACCTAGTAAAACCAGAAATTTAAATGTATAATATATGACACGTCTACGCCATCCTATCTACTAACGCTTCCAAATAAGCAAGAGCTCCTATCTCTCCAGCTCTTGTCTGCTACTCCCATATCCATCTAATATACTCTAACCGTACTGTGTAGCCCGTACTTCACACAGGTGGTGTTACCTGGTAAAAACATGCAGTTATCACCCCAAAAAAGTTTCATTAATTTCTTTCCACACATGGCAGCTTGCATGGTTCTTTGGTCAGTTTGTTTACAGTGAATAGAAAATATCTTTCCAGCACTGGTTAATACTGAAAATTATGTTAGAAAATGCATACCAGAGTCACTTAGCTCCTTCCACAATCTGTTTTTCCTTTTGTAAAGACATATATAGTTTATATTTAGACTCTTTATTGAGCAGTAGTGACCCAACGCAATTAAACGATCTGCAGTTCATTATGTTGATGCTTTGCATAGGAGGCAGCACTGTGTGTTCCACGATCTAAAGGAATTTAATTATTTTCTAAAGCTGGGACTTCAAAAATGATCTGTGATTCTGGATGTTTCATCTTCCTATTATCAAATATCAAAGGAACACAGTTCTCTAGACATATTCGGAAACCACAATGGTTTTTGGCAAAGTAATTGGGTGCACAAAGCAAATACTTCAGCGGTAAGCTATTCATGAAACCAAGAGCATATTCACCAGTTGTTGAAACCCAGATAATGAAATCTGAAAGAACAGACTATTTCTAAGGATATTTTCACTGATGTAGAAGATTTTTTTTTTAATTACCCTCCACAAAACTTATAGCAGTTATCAAAACCAAACTGAAGTCCTCATGGCTGTATAATCTGAAGAACCCAGATTTTCTGCAAATGTTGTGCTAGCTATGTTAAATCTGATAGACCATGGTTTTGGCATTCCAAAACTTTGAAATATTTTTCTCCCTTTTTATCTGGCTTTATATATTGTGTATGGCTGTTAATGCACGGAAAGAGCTCTGTCATGATTTCCCTTTCTATTTTCTCAGTAATAAGTAAAAAAAAGAAAGTATTTTGGACCCAAATTTATTTGATTTCTAACCTATCTAACTAATAGCCACAACCTTATTGTTGTATTTGAGTGTACATTTCCACTCTAAAATTCACTAGAGAACTTACTTGCAAATTTTAGCTTTGGGTTCTTGAAGGCCTGGTCAAAGTCATTTTTCTCTAATATATGCATTTAAGAAATTTAGACTAACATTATGTCAGTTGTTTGGTTCATCCATTGGGAAAAAAAAACCAAAACAAAACATTATTGCAACACACTGTTGAAGAACTCAGGAAACTGGGTTCTAACACTACTGGTTTATATTGATGGTCACATAAAGTTTTCAGTCAGAACTGAAATGGTACCCTGTGATGTGTGCAAAAAGGATAATACACTATAAAATGGATGGTGGTATATTACATATAATCAGAGAATGATCTGAAACCAATCATTATTAATTGCATTAACTTACAAATTAACAAATGGTAAATAATATTGCCAAATAAATTGGTGACCATTTGTGAGTGATTGGTTGCTAGAAAAATTAGGTAGAATTTATCTAATTAATTCTATTGCTTGCACTTTCTTTGCTCAAAATTAGCTTTTTACTGTCTTTAAATGTAGCTAGATATAGTAAACAATTTTGAAAAAAATATCAGAAAGTAAATCTAAACATTAAGATTAAGAACTGTACTGTACTCTGTTCCAGAATTATTGTTTTTGTCCCAGTAATCCAGGCCAGCCATCTACTGTACCTAAGCACTGCTGACATTGAGTAGTAACAATAGAATAAACGGTTCTTTCCCTTCTTTCTAAGTCTCTTCACAGGAATACTCCTTCCAGCTCTCTCAGCTGAATTCAGAAACTCTTTGAAATAATCAATGATTTTTCTCTTTACTAATTGCAACTGACTAGCCTTAGCATCTAATCCACTGTTCAGTTTTCTTCCTTCTACTTTCAAAATACGTAAGATTTTCTTGTGGTGTTACAAGAAATCACTTCCCTTTTACTGGGTTGGTTTTGGAGTGTTGGGGTTTTTTTTAATTTCTGATATTATTATTTTGATAGTTCTTTAGATTTCATCTTTAAGGATGGTAGCAACCGTTATAATTCACCCTGTGAGAACACCTCTGTGGATGGTCTGTGGGAAAATGATTTGAATATTTGTTCTACTTTGTCCTGTTTATATGGAACTGTTCTCAATGTAAATGTCCACTTTGGTGGATCAGTGAATGACTAACAACATGGACAGTTTAAATAAGAGGCTAATCTATGGCAATCTTCACACTTCATCAGCAGAAAGCTGCAAGGTAAAAGACTCGTTTGTTCCACAACCAGTTTTACAAAGTGAAGATGACTTAATAAAAACATTTTTATGTACATAACACAGATGCTCACTCACTGTCACGCACTTCCTGTGTTTTATATGACACAATGCCTGCATGTGTAAGCAGCATGGCAAAAACTCTACGACACTGACTCTGACCATGCCTCACTGACAGTCTTTCTGTGAGTTTTCCTCTTTTACTTCCGGCTATATTGCTAGTACTGACAATAGCGGGGGGAGGAGTAACTGTTTTTTTAAATTTAACATAAAGGAACTGACTCTCTGTCACTGCTCTTGCAAGAGCTGCAGACACAATATTAGGTGAGAGCTAGCTGCACAATCTAAAGGACAGCTCAGGGCAACAGCTGCACATCAACACCAGGAATCTTAACAGATGCAACCACACAGAACAGCTATCCTCGTTCAACATTTTCATTCCAGACCTGCTTTGCCACCACAGTGTCTCCTCCTTCCTTTCACTAGTGTGCTGATATCAAAACTTACGTACCTAGGCTTACAACATTTCAGTGTCTCTGGATGTTCCCACAGCTCTGCATGAGCGCTTCCTTTCCAGGATACAACAATCTCAAGAGCACAGTTTCCAAAACAGCACGACTATCACTGAATAGGCAGCTGCAATCAAGATTTATTTTCAACTTGGTGAACTTGATGACAACTAACAAGTGGACCTTTGTGCATAAAGGGCTTTCACAATTCTGTTGAGCTTTGTTATCATACTGTTGTCACTGTCTCCTGTAACTGTGCCTTGGCAGCCACTGCCAGAGCTGTTCAAGAAACTCCCTGAATTTGGTCCATTGCACGCATTTAATTTCTACACAACTTTTGCATCCTAGCATATTATGAGTTACATTCCCATACCACAACATTCAGAAATGCTTTTCTAGTCAAGTGCAAACAGCCTATTACTAGAAAAAGTCTATCACTACTGATTTACCCTCCTAGGCATCTAGATTTGTTCTTGATTCAGCCTATAAAAATGTACCAAAATCATTACATACTTTGGATCACATTTGTATTATTGGTGTGAGGATTTTGACAGTCACACTTTTAACAACATACTACCATCATCATTATTTCTAATTTCAAATACGTGCCTCATGTCTCTCCACAGAGAAAAGAACAATAGCAGCAATCCAAAAATTGCAAAGGCTTCAGTCTCTACTTTTTGCACAAGGTACAGTTACCAGAAAATCCTACCATGTAGTTGCTATTAAAAGCAGTAGCTGTTTCCTTCATTAATGCTGGTCTCAGCACATAACTTCGCATTGGTCCACACGCATGAACAGCAAGACCTGGAAGTATGTTTGCTTCCTACACAAACACGTTAGGATGCTGCAGCGTTAACTAAGGAAGCTACAAACAAGTATGAAAAACATGCAGGTCTCTTACTAGCTGTTTCATGGAATTTCTTTGACAAACTTCTCTTTACTTTCAAGTAAAATGAACTTCGCAAAACGGAACTAATCCAGAAGAAGGACGATTCTGAAGTTGTAACTATTCTTCAGGATGTATTTTGTGCCATTTATCTCACAATCTGAGGAACAAAAGGAGAGTCAGAAAAATGAGATGATACCACACTCCTAACATAATTTCCATTTCTTAATTTAGAAGGCTAGCAGTCAAAAACATGAATCAAAAAGGATTCAGAGAAAAGACTAAAGCAAGGAGAGTGCTTGTAGCATAAAGCACTGGTTGGCATATATTTGAGAGTGGGGAATTTGATTTTAAGGCACTTGCCCAATTAAAAGCCTGAAGTATAAAATATCTGGGTATTTTGTTCCCTTATTCCTATTTTTTTCCAAGTTATATTATGGTTTTGTTAGGACTCTAATATGTATGTCCTTTAAACTCACTTCTCTTTTTGTGCTTGTGTTCAGATGAAAAGTATTTCAGCCGGAACATGGTATTCACACGGTAACAAAATTTCGTGTGGTAACAAAACCACAAAGCTGTTAGGAGAGAGAAGGCCTTAGGTGTGCGGATAGGCTATGTTCTCTGAAGAGCACTGGGTAATTTGCATGCAGTGAGACCTGTTTCCAGACAGCTCAGTCCAGACCAACTCCTCTAACAGGACATGTGAGGGGACTGCTTCATAAAACTCTTTTGATTATTTCTACCAACAGCTATTTCTTTCCAACAGAGGCACCGCCCGTGCAATGGCATGGAGACCTTACCTTTAGTTCTCTTCTATTTTATTTCCCAGTTACAGAAAAAGACTAACAAGCCTCATTCACTCTCTCTAAAGCTATAGCTTCAGTTTTTACTTTTCATCCTTCACACCACATGCTCCTGCTCTCTCCACAGTGTGTGAATAAAAGCATTTGGGCAAAGACTAACAAACAGGTCTTGGGTAAAAATAACCCAGTGTGGATCCTTGATCCAGTTAATCAGCTGGGAGAAACATTTGTGCTAGCACCTGTCAGAAGCCTAATGCCAAATCCAAGATGCAGCACATCCACTGTGTGAGCAGCCGTGCCCTTGTCCCCAGAACAGCCTCAGTGGCAATGTTCACACCGGGGACTGACAAGGCTTTCTCACACAGATTTCATCAGAACCATAGAATGGCCAGCGTCAGAAAGAACTTGAAAAGTCATCTAGTTCCAAGCCCCCTGCCATAGGCAGGGACACCTTCCACTAAGCCAGTTTGCGCAGAGCCTCATCCAACCTGGCCTTGAACACTTCCAGGGATGGGGCATCCACAGTTTCTCGGGGCAACCCGTGCCAGAGCAAAGAACTTCCTCCTCAGATCTACTCTAAACCCACTCTCTTTAAGTTTGAATCCACTCCTCCTTATCCTGTCACCCCCGCCTCTGGTTCGCTCTCTCCCCGCTCCGCTTCCCTCCCTTTCCCCTCCGCCCCCGCACCGCACACTCCCCCACACACCCTCAGCCCCGACGCCAGGCGCACCTTTTCCGCCCGGACCAGTGACGCGGTGCTCTGTGACGTCACTTCCGCTCACCGGGGCCCCTGCCCGCCCCCTGCCCGGGCCCACCCTCCCCGTGCCGCCGCCAGCGGCCCTCGGGGCCTCGGACACCGGAGAGAGGGGAGGGGAGGAGGGAGAGGAGGAGAAGAAGGAGAAGGACAAGAACAAGGAGGCGCAGAAAGAAAAGGAAAAGGAAAAGCAAGAGGAAGACAAGACGGAGGGGGAGGATCCGAAGAAGGAGGAGGAGCGGAAGAAGGAGGAGGAGGAAGAAGAGCGGAAGCGGAAGGGGGAGGAGATGGCGGCGGGGGCCTCGGCGACGGCGACGACAGAGACCCGGAGCGCGGGCGGGCGAAACACCCGCGGGAGGGCGGAGCCGCCGCTGCCGCCGCCGCAGCGCCCCGGCGCCCGCTCGGAGCACTGACCGCCCGGCCGCGTCCCCCTCGCCGCCGCCTCCCGCAGGCCGCCCGGCCCTTGCCCTGCCCAGCCCGCATCCGCCTCCGCCCCCGGCGGCTGCGGCGCTGCCTCGTCTCCACACCGGCGGCGGCGGCGGCCGCGGCCTCAGTGCCGGGGAGGGCTCAGCCCCCCGTCCGCAGTGGTGCTGAGCCCAGGGGTCCCGTCGGTGTGCCAGTGATTATGCATAGTCGGCCGCGGACGCCGTATCTCTGCTTCCGCTGATGCCCCCGCTGTCCCCCCGCCTAGGCTAGAGCAGGCTGAGCGCCAGCTCCTCTGGAAATCTTCAGCCATGTATTTCCTCAGCGGCTGGCCCAAGAGGCTCTTGTGTCCTCTGGAGTCCCTGGAGCAACCGCTTCACATCCAGACCGATCCCCAGAGAGCTTTCTTCGCAGTTTTGTTCCCATCTCAGCTAAGCATCTGGTACTGCAGAGTGAGTATCCATCGTTTTATAAGCTCTCGGACTGTGCTCTCCCAGCTGAAAAGACCTGTCGTCTGCTCTTGTTTTTTTCCTTCTTCCAGAAATGGTTGTAAAAGTTGGCGCTAACTTTACAGTATATTCCAGTATTTATGAATCTGAGCGATTATCCACAATGTTTAGTGATAGCAATATAGTGTTAAGAAAATATGCAACATCAATCTGCTTGCAGTTAACACCGGTTTTTCCTAAAACGTGAAACTTCCAAGCAACTTTTTTTTTTGAAAGTCTACATTCTGCTTGTACTTAACGTAAGGAGTATTTGTAGCAGTGTGGGGTTTTTTGCATGTATGCTGCTTGTCTTTCACCTTTGTATTTTTTGTCTTTTATATAAAAGAACATTTGGATGTAGGAGACATGAAACGCTCCTTGTAAAACACGGAACAAATTCTATCACTGACCAGAATACTATAACATAGAGGTTCACAAACTTTTCTTTTTATGGAAAGTTTAAAAGTTTTGTGGCCCTAACAGAAGACTTTTGCATCGAAGTTGCTTCTCTAGCTATATCTAGTTTGAAACTGAATAATTAAGTGCCTTGCTTTTAATTCACATTGTATTAGTGTGGTAACAAGAATGCTGTTTGTCAGTTTGATTTGATGCAGTCAATGAAAACTGTGATACTGACTCTAAATTTTGATGCTGGATCCTTTTAAATACTGCCTAGATTAGACCCTAAACCTGTCTATAAATATCTCCAGATCCAGGTGGTTTATAGAGTTCATCTCAGATTACCAGGGAAAACCAGCAGTCCAATTTTAGAAAGCTGGTACTGAAAGATGTCAAATGACAGTCATAGCCTTAAAATCTTGTATTAGGTTATGCTGAGATTTCATCACGTTGTGTTTTATTGTGCTCTGCAGGGCTGTTCGCTAGCTCCTGGCTGGGGTGCTGTTGCTGTTTTTTGAACTTAGACAGGTATCCAGCTAGCACATAATCAGCCCAGTAACTTTGCTAGGTGAACAACATCCTGTGGCCTCTGTTTTCTTAGGTTCGTGGCACACAGGGCACAAAGTGTACACTTTTTGGCTTTTGCCAGTTGTTGAACCTGTAGTTGCAGTCTCTCAACACAGCAGAACTGATCTTTTCCGTGAAAAAACATCGAAAACAACAGGCTTATGAAATGCTTCACAAGATGTGCCCTGTTGTCTAGAATGTGGTTTACTTTATGGTCTGTTCTCAAGGACGAGGTTCATTAGCTTGCATGCTTGGACTTGTTTTGAAATGTTAAACATTGTATGACTGGCTACAAACAGAGCATTAAAAGAATTCACTTGCTCCAGAAGAGTTGACTAAACTCACAGGTCATTAATATTTTTAAACTAGATTGTGATTCAGTTTGTTGCTTTTGAGGAAGGTGCCAACTTTGCCAGGCCTGACCACTGACTGATCTTAAACTGAAAAATGTGTTACAGTCTCATGGCCTCTGCAGACAACTGGCTGTTACCAAAAACCTGTAAGAATAAAGGTTTTGGTCAAGGTCATTTTTTAAGAGAATTTTCGCATTTTTTTATTTATGTAACTGGGGTCCTGAATGTGGTGTGTTGGTTTTTTTTTTCCCCAGGCTTTTCTTTTTGTCAGTTTCTTGTTTGTTTTTGAAGGTTAAGCTTAAAATCAAAGTTTGAATTTGATAAAATAAAATTGCTACATTCTAGAAAATGTTTTCATTTGTTAGAAGTTTATTCTTTGGAACAAGGGTAAATTCTAGTCAGGTTCCACTAACTTGATTTCTTGTCACAGAAAAGCCTTCAGGCTAGTGTTCTTGTTAAGACTTGTTACTATCTCAGCTGTATATCAGAGGTTTCATTTAAGAATGAGGTGATGAGACTGGGAAAGTTCTGTTTTGAAATTTTCAGAAATGAGGCTCTTTGAGATGCTTCCAGGTGTGTGAGTTTACATTCAGTATGTGTATTTTTAAGGTGACATAGTAATGTTTAAAGCTCCTTTTCACTTACTGTGTGCTAAGAACTTATGGATCTAAGGAAAGTTTATCCCAAGGTGTGGATTGTGTAATGTTTTGGAAACAATATAAGTATTAAGACTCAAAACTGGGTAACTGGTGTTGGAAAAAAACAGATGGAATTCTGCTAGTGTTTTTGAACCAAAAAATTCTTGACTGTTTTACATGTTAGGAGAGATTGGATTGTGGACAGAGAAGATCGCTCAGGTGAATGATTTTGATCACGCACCAGTATTGGTGAAAGGTGATTGAGCACAGCCCCCAGATATGTTGCCATTTATTTATCAATTACATGCATGTTCTACTGTACTAGTGTACACATTATCAAGCATATGCAACATAGCCTGTTCTATTCTACTCTACTCTAATTTTATTTTGTCTGTTTAGAAGGGACCTACATTGGTCACCTGGTCTGACTGCCTGACTAATTCTGGACGACCAGAAGTTAAATCATGTTATTAAGGACATTTTTCAAATGCTCCTATACACTAGTAGGCTCTGGGTATCAACCACATCTCTTGGATGCCTGTTCCAGAGTTTTAAAAGAAACAAAGCAAACAAAAAAGAATGAGGTAATGCGAAAATGAATACATTTGAAAATTTTTACTTTATTTTAAAATAATTTTTTAGTGGTACAAAAATCCTTTCTTCTTCCGCATTGGATTCTGTTGAATACACTCCACTGTGGAGACCTCTGCTCCAAGCATTTTCCTTAAATCAGAAGTTTTAGGTCTACTTGCTGTAGATAATTCCTTGACACTTAAGAGCCAACGTAACTGTTTTCATTGATAGCATGGAAAAGCTTGTCAAACGTTTTTATTCAGGTAGTGTTAAGTACTTGGATGCTTGAAATGAGAAACATCTTTGAATGCTAGAACCTTTCCGAAATGCTATAATGAGATAATTGGTGTTCAGGAGATTGACTTGGGAACTGAAGATGAGGTTTCACAAGGCAGCTATGCAGTCTTATGTGTCATGATCTTTCCTGTTTGCACCTTTATTTTAGTGGATCCAATGGTGGACTAGTGATGTCTTTTTACAAGGCTATTAAGCATAATGAACAAATAGAAGCATATTTAGTTAGTTGATGAAAGAATCAAAGGAACATTGTAGTTGGCCCTTTGAAAGTGTTACTCCTTTAACAGTTGAGGCTTTAATTTTAAATTGGTTTAGTTATATCTTGAATTCTAGAAATTCACCAATAGGGCTCTAGGTATTAAGGGACAAGGTATGCAGCTAAGTAGGAAGGTGTCATAGATGAGTGGAGTTCCCTGCCTAACCCTTGACAAGTGGGTTGTATGCAGCAAGAATAGTCTGCTGACGTAGTTGTATGTATAAATATGGTTCAGCGTTTCCTTTCTTTCATATTAACAAACTTGTGACAGTGACAGGAATAAGTACTGGCCTTGAATATTAATGAAAACTCCTGTATGTTGTTGATTATCTGCTAGTCAAAACCAGTTTTGTGATCCCTTAGAAGCCAAGAGTAGCTTGTCCCATCTGCTCATTCAGAGGAGAATTTCTTGATTACCTATATGCTTCTCAGCTTATGATTTACATTTACTCTCATATTTTAAACTTGTGCTTTCATTTCTTTTTTTCTAATGATCTGTTATTGAGTCAGAACGCCTAAATGAACTAAATAAAGCTTTTGGGAAAGCATGCATGTCAGAATCCTAGATTGTCAAATAGTTGGTATTCATTCTAAATGCTGAGTAAGCTGGTATTCAGACAGCTCTCACAGCTCTCTCATATGTCCTCTTCAGTCTCTAGCTATTGCTGTACTAGAGCTGAAGTCAATGTGTGCTTTAAATCTAAGCATACAATAGGACAAAACAGGGGACTGTGCTTCTGCTGGGGAAGTGATCTCTGTAACCTGGAATTTTGCCATGCTATAAAAGGAGTTACTTGTGACACAGTGCATAGAGTTCATAAGATAGATGAATAAATACATTAAAATTATCTGCAGTTGTTTCTGTGATCTTTTTTTAATTACAAGGGCTGTTAAAAAGAAATGTTTTCACTATGCTTTCAAGATTATGTTTTCATCTCAGAACTGGAAGCAGAAAAATTTACAGAATTATTGTGCGTGGCTTTTTCTTAATAGAATTGGATACAACCTCTGGAAGCTTTTTATCTAGAATTGGCAGAATGGGACAACAGATATCTTGATATAAGTGGTTGTGTTGACTGAGTATTGAGAACAATATGATACAGATAGCATCAGTGCAAGTTAAGATATCCTACTGCTTCTGTTGTGTTTTCTTCCTTGGTAGTTTTACCCCTGAAATGCTGATCCTTAAATTATGCCCTTTAGACACTTGTCTGAGAAGGCCATTTCTTTTTATTTGTCGGTAACAGTAACAGTTGTGATGTTGCTTCTATTAAAAAGGTGCATTTGTGATTACATAATGAAACAATTGTTACATTGATCAATTTATGTAACAAAATGCAAAATTGTGATGTGGTTATTCACTAGAACTTACAGACTTTCTGTGTCTCTTGTATTATAAAATAGATGACCCTTGAAAGCTGTGTCGTAATGACATGCATGAAGGGAACAGGCATTCTCAGTTATGCCTTTGCTTTTTGGCAGCATTTTTGAGCAGTAAATTAACTGAAAACTTTCACGTGTAGCGGTAGTGGTTGACAGTTCTGTACTTTGGTTTTCTGGATTATTTCACAATAGCCATGAAGCACACAGTTGGAAGCTGTGTCTTCTCTGTTGGGTAGGTACCTCTGTTGATTCTAAGCTTTCCAAACACTTTCAAAATTAAATTAAAGGAGTTACGGTTATATAATTAACAGGACTTTTAGAAATTCATTTATTGCCACCTTGTATCTCTGTTACTGACAAAATGGCCTTTTGTGGTCTGTTTCTACGAATGTTTCTGTTCCTTATGTGCACATGCTTGCTTTTCTCCATATAATCTTTCTGTTTTATTAGTTTGTAATTTCACAAGGCTTCAGTATTTAAAGTGAAGCACAGACCATGTAGTGACAAAATAGAGTGCACAGTGTCACCAGACTTCTGTTCTGTTTTGTTTTCTCCCAGCCTACTCTTTGTCACTTAGATCATATGGTCATCTGAAGAGTGTTTTTGATTTTTGTCTTGTGCCTACAGCCTAATGAAGCACTGAAGCATTTGGCATATAAAACTAAACAGAACATTGGTGTTTGTCAAAGAAATTGCCTCTTTATCCTAAATGAGGTCGATTTTTGATGTCTAGAATAGTATATAGTCAGGGGATATTAGGTTTTAACAATTATCCACAGCCATGCAGGTTCTTGGATTGATGTTACATTAAGAAACCCAAACCCATACGTAAGACCATGTTGCATACGTGCTGTCAGGTTATGTGTTTGCTTTTCGGACTTAGTCCAGTAGTTTTCTATTGTATTTGCTGACCTACTTGTAAGGTCAACAATATGCATAGTTTGTCATTAAACTGCAGTCAAACCAGAGAATCTGGTTTAAGGAAACAAATTTTTTATTCTTTTATGTTCTGTCAAATGATTGTACCTCTTTCCAGTGGGTTATTGTATCATTTTCTGTGACACTCTGTAAACATCTCAATTGGGACACTTGCTCATGGGAGGGCTGTTGTTCAAGTCTGTTCAAGGCTGCTTGTCCTCTTCAAAGAGGGCCCTTGCAGAACAACATTCACATCATAGTTAAGGGTTTAAAGGTCAGCTTGATTTGCATTTACATCAAACGTAGTAGAACGATTGTGTTTAGGTAAGTGAAGTGGTAATTTCCCATATCTATCTAAGCTTGCTGAGAGAATTTGCTGCAGGGTTTGTATGCCTTAATAGACTTTTTCATAAAAACCACGTTATGTATGGCTAAGTGTTCTGACATGGCTTATGCTGCTAATACTTGGTAAATGGGCAAGTTACTTTATTTGGTCAGATAGAATTAAGTAAAACACTAACAATTTGGGATTATTTCATCATGGGTTTGGCTGTGGTGTTTTGTGTTGTATTTTTAATTGTTTGCATAGATATTTTGTCCAGATGTTGATACAGAGCTCGTCTTTCATAATGGAAAGTCCAGAGGGATTCTTAAGGTACAACTGATAATGAAACAGCTGTAAGTTTTTAGGTAGTTTGAGTTTAGATGGGTTTGTTGATGGAGCTGTCTTGCTACCTTACTGTTTTACAAATAGTGCAATTAATTTATGGTAGTGCAAACCAGATTTGCTTTCATATTGTTAAAATCTCACATCAGTAAAAAAGAGGCATGTTTAATGCTAGGAAAACATAGTTGTGGAGCATAAAAACTTCTGAATAAGAACTGTGGAACATGTTCTTGTCAAGAGATACTGATGGAAGGAGATAAAGTTTAGCTGTGAGAACAAGAAGTTCTGTTTCTTTTCAGTACTGTTGACTACTGCACTGGAGAGTTTGTTTACACTTTCGTAGTGGTATCACTATATTCTTTTTAAGGTTACATTTCTTATTTTTCTTTTCACCATTTTTCTTACCCTGTAAGCATCCACTGCCACAGTTCTTTTTGTAACTGAGTGGTAGCTTCTGTTTTGCCTGACCTTGCATTCCTTCTGAGAGACAAAATGTATTGTATCAAAATGCTAGATTTTCCTTGCAGCAGATTTAAAAATGCTAGATATGCTTCTTACCTATTTTGGTAAGCTTTTCTTAAATTGCAATATGACTTAAGACTTGCTTACTCAGTTCTTTCTTCCTTAACAACTGAAGATGTTTACTTCTTCCTATAAACAAATTTTTTTCTTCTTTTTAAACAACTCTTTGTTTGTTAGGTCTTTTGCTATGTTTCTGGAATCCAGTTTCTCCTAAAGCTGTGGCTGTACCATTAATGTTTCGGCAGGTGGATTTTAAGCACTTTAAAGAAGAAGGATTAATATATTGGCTTATTTGAGACAGTGGGCATAATTCGTTAGTTGAGCTAAACTACATTTCTTCATAATTTTGGTAGCTGCATGCAGAAGTGTGAAGAGTAAAAACCATGGAGTTTTCATGAAGCTGATATGGAGATCTGAGGTTTTTTAAACAGAAAAAAATGTAAAATATTTAGGGACATTTCTAATTAGTAGAATCTAAACCCCTACTGTTTCTCTACAGAGTATGAATTAAACATATAAAACTAATGAGAGCAGGGTGTCTAACTAACAGCCCCCTCCTCCCTCCCCCTTTTTTGGTGGTTTGTTTGTTGTTGTTGTTTTTTATGTGGTTTTGGTGTTTGGTTTTGGTTTTTTGTTTGCTTTGGTTTTGGTTTTATTTGTTAAAATGTAGGTTCAATGGCTTGTTGTGCTTGGGTCAAGTAGTTAGGTTGATATATATTCCTGTTTACAGAAATATTTCTGTGCCATTATTAATTTTCAGTCACTTTAGATATAATAAATTACTTCAGATGTAAAATTACCATTTCTCATGCATGAGCAGAGCAGGATCTTGAGCTCTCCTATCTTTGTTAATCCAGAACATTCACACATCTGTGGAAAGCTTTTAAACAGGGGTGTAAATTTGTATATTAGGGTTTTCCTCGCATCTGAATTAATACTTTTGAGCTGTGGAGTATATGGAGAGTATTGTATCAGTATAATAATTCCTCATTTAACCTCTAGCTAGGTAGCCTTTGTGACCCAGTTGATTTGAAGTGGGTTTGCTTTCTAATAAGGAGCTAGTTAAACTACAAAAAGATAACATTATGAGTGCAAGCAATCTTTTTTAACTCCTTAAGTCCTCATCTGTGAGGCATAAGCCTAGAAATCAGTTTGTATAAATTTTGTAGCTGATGTGTATGTAGAATGTTCTTCCAGCTTCTAAGGTGTAATAGCAGCTTTCTTGTGAATCAGTGTCACAAGTATTCTACACTATAAATACTGTAATTATATTCTGTAAGAGTAGTAATATAGGAAGAAAATTACCGAGTTTCTAATTTTGCCAGCTGCTAAAATGCTTCATTAAGATTGATCTCCAAGTTTGCACTAATGATGCAGATTAGCAAGACACTGTTTTTTCTCAGTATATCTAAGGCAGCTAGGGTGGTTCTAAGCCAATCAGTGAAAGGCTATGTAGTTCATGAGAACAATCAACAAGAATCTCTTAGTAAGAATAATGAGTTATCTATTTAATGTTAGATAATTTGATGGAAAAGAAGCCACAAAATTTGAAAAAGCTGGTGTAAATAGTTCTTAGGATAAAGATTAGTGGGATTGTTATACTTCATAAACTTTAGTTTTGATAATTCAGTTCTGTGTGGGTGTGAAATTTAAAGAATAATGCTACTAGCAGCATGCCAAGTCATACTGTGAATTTACCAGGTCTAAGGCTGCCCATGGGATACTAATTCAGCTTGTAATTTACGTGCATGGTGACAACATTTCATTGCTTCATTTTATACTATTTGAAATTAATATTCGTACTTTAAAATTAGGTTGTTTGTAACTCTACTTCTTCTGAAAGGAAACTGAAGGAAGTGATTGCAGATAGGATGGTGGTAGTGGATACTTACCAAATTCTGGAGTGACGGACACTCACAAGATTTCTGGGTAGAATTAATATTTTTGTATTTGTTATACTACTTCTGCTGGTCTGTCAAGTAAGCCAAGAACAGTAATAAACTTCCATCACCTGTGGTCGTAGTGGTGTTTGGGAAGCTTTGCCTGGTGGTATCATGGTTAATTTCAGCAAAGTAGGTGATTACTCTGTACTCTCTTGATTCCCTTTCAGTGTGCTTTTTCTGGTACAGTGTTCGATGCTCCAAATCTGAATGAAAACTGAAATTGATAAAGTTAGGACAGCATATGGTATGAAGATGAGGGGTAACTTCTTTGACAAAACAAAAAGTGTGTCCTGCTTAATTTGACTTCCACCTCCCAGTGGTGGAGGATAACGGAAGGGGAAATACCCACCTAAGCTGAAAACTATTATTGATTCAAGAGCAAAAATATAGAAACAGTTGTGAAATATATTTAAGGAGAATGAATGTTTCTAAGCACTAGAGCAAGGAAGGGTAACTTTGCATTAGGTTTTTGTGTTGCAGCTCTTGACTGCATTCGTGAAAGGGAATGAAGCCTTAGTGCCTATGGTAGCTTTGTCCAGTTTTCATCACTCAAAGCTTTTCTCCCTTTCCAGAAGGAAAAGTGTTAATGACTGCGCCTCATTACTTGCAAAATCCTTCCAGCTAACTGTAGAAGTGGATTTTCAGCAGGTTCTGGTAACCTGTTCTAGAAAGCAAATTTCCTGATTATCCTTCCCTTTAATACAATGGCCCGCCCATTTAGTAGAAATTGAGCAAATGGACTGTGCCAAATATTCTATAGAATATTTCATACTAATTCATTTGACAGTACTTGTCATTATAGGAGCCTGTTTGAGATGGTTCTGTTCATCTTAGGCATCAGTCACCCTTTATCTAACTTGAAACTGCTTCTGTATTCTGTAATGTCTCCTTACTCTGCAGTTAAGTATTTTATTTAAATGCCCTGCATTTGAAAGAGTGAGATTAGGAATGACAGTGTGGCAACAGTTCTTCATGAACTTTCTTTAAAAGCACCATTTTGTAATGAATTGTCAAATATATATTAATTTTTAACCTCCTTCAAGGAAAACGTGTTGTAGCTGTCAAGGAGACATAGTTCTTTACAGGTATAGCACAATGTAAGAAACATCCCATTCTTTCTAGATATGAGATGTAATTAATTATATTTTTTTTCTCCAGCCGAGTGTATTAATTGTAAGCTACAAGGAACTTTCAAAAGCAGCTTCTCAGTTTGGACCTTATAAACAAGCAGAATGGCGCCCTGACAGCACAATGATAGCTGTTTCAGTAAGTAGAATTTTTCCTTCTTACTCTGGTTAAACTATTGCAAACAGAATTTTGTGTTACCAATTTCCGTGTTTATACAAACTTGCAGATTGTATATACATTTAATTAATACTTGTCTTGCGAAAATACATAATTGTACCAAGGACTTTTTAGACGAATAACGCTTTCTTTTATAGTTTTCATTAATTTTTCCCTGTGAGAATGAACTACAGTTCTTTGTCTTAAAACAATGGTTGGATGTATTGGCAGGGGGTGATACAGCATCTCATTACTTTAGTAATCTGGTAACAGATAATACAGTAATGTAAAGTTACGTGAATGAAAGAAATAGTTGTGGGCCTGGGTGACATAATCATATTTAACTTGATAAATAGGGTTTGAAGGTGGGTCTCAAGAGATGAAATTGTGGCCTTATTGCTGGCTTTTGGTGGTTAAAAAATATTGCAAGTCACTGAGAATACAGAAACAAGGGCAATGATAAGTCATACATGAACTCTTCTGTTTAGAATCTTAGAAATGAGATCTTCTTTCGCACAGAGATAAAGTCTTGTTTCACAGCTGGTGCTGTGCTTACAGTACTTTGGACTATTTCAGCAGCAGTATTTCAAGTTTGAGGTGCAAGAAAGGTGGGAGTACAGTTTATAAGGGTTGCAATGTGGGATAATACTCTTGGCATCTTTTTGTCAGGTCTTACATTAGGACCAGGGCTTAAATTAGATATTGTTGTCTTAGTGGAAAACACAGATGATTTGTGGAGTAGTTCATGTCTCTAGCAGTATAATGATAATCATAAATCAGCTACACTTCCCGTGGTCTACTTTTCTTTTGCATAATGCAAGTATGTAATTGGGCTAAAATGTTTAAATTGCTTGAAAGTATCTCATGGAATCAATGAAGTAAAGTATTTCTTTTAGTGCCAGATTATTTTCTCAGTGACTACTAATAATTATCAATAAAGTCAGAAAGATTTCTGTAATTTTTGGTATTAATCAAAAAGAATTCTTCAATTTTATATTGCAGCATGTATATCCAAACACATTTTAATAAAACCTTTATGTAGTAGTTCAGAAGAAACTTGAACTTTTATATTGAATTACTTTGCATATTGTGGGGTTTTTTTCTGAGATGTTGTGATCCACTTGCTCCAGAGCCCTTGTGGGTTAGCTGAGTCAGATAACCTTTAGTTTCTGCCACTTCAGTTGCTGCACTTTAAAGTTTTTCTGCAACTTAATGTACTGTGTTCTTTTTGGCTGATAGTGTCAGAATCTAAATGCCCATAAAGTCTCAGTTTGTAAACTAAAGCTCTGTGAATTAAAATTCAAAATGATCATCGCTTATAAAATAATGGAGTGTAATAAGATTTCTAATATTCTTTGTGTTTCATCCCTGGGTGTACGTATACAAATGATATAGTCAAGCATGTTTGTTATGGTAGTTTTAACATCAGTTGTTTCGCAGTATGATTTAAAAGTAGATAGTTTAATTTGGAACAGTTAGTGAGTCCTACTGAAACACCACATTTACAATAGTGCTGATTTTTATTATAGTGAGGCAGGGCAGAAAGTCAGTTTTTGGAGCTTAATGAAGAAGGTATTCCTGCAGATGTGTGATACTCTCTTCCCCAAGGGGAGTTCTGTCCAAGTGACTACTTTTCCCCTTTTTCTTAACTAACACATTCAAATGAAGGAGCAATAGCAAAGCAAGTTTTTAATGAAAAAACCCAACAATTTTGAACTGAATTAGTTTCAGACTGAAGTCCTGTGCAACAGCTAAGAATTTTAGTTTGAAAGCTGAGTTAGGTGATGCTTCTCATCTGTTACTACCTGTGCTCATGAGCAGCCTGATTGTAGCAATTTTCTGTAATAAAACTTATTTTTTAAGAAGGTGAACAAAAGGCTTAGTATGTACCTATTAGCCGAGTGGTACGTTCCTTTTGATTTTTTCCTTTTTTTTTTTTAAATTACATAATGATGGAGAGTGTAGTGTGGCTTTTATGTCCACTAGAGCAGTGATATACCATGTTTTTTGTTTCTGACAGCCTGAATATTCAGAGTGTCTCTATGAAAATAAATCACTTTGCAGCATATGCTTTGAGGTAAATATTATTTGTACTGCAGACAGAATTTGGGCCAGAGTATCAGGCTTTATAAAATACCTCAAGTAGCTTTAAAGGTATGCAGTTAAACAAGCTTCAGCAGTTTTCACACTTTCACTATCCTATAGCAATTCTAACTTGTTTTTCTACTAGTATCTTCTGTTGCTAGACTGTCGGCACATTTCCTAGGAGATCTTATTTTTCCCCTTATATTTTGTAGTTTCTTCTTTTATATTGCTGCCTTTGTAATTTTTCCAGTGTTACTGGGAAATCCTGTTTCTTGCCTAGATTAGTACATACATCCAAGGTAGCTAATTCTAGTAGTAAATCAAGCTTAGGAATTGGGTCAAGATGCTTCAGTAAGGAGAAGTGTAGGAGGCATTTTGGTCCTTCCCATGTTACAGGCAGTCCTCTGATACAGACTGCTCTTCAGCGTGCATTCCCATAGCTAAGGCAGAGCTTTATTAAACATGGTCGCCTACAAGAAACCATGTTGTGGAATCCCTGGCAAGATACTCAGTGTTTATACTTCTGACTGTCAAAGATTAAAATGATCAAGGAATGGGTGCAGTGATGGTTACTTATTTCTTAAGTTTCACTCATACTTTTTAAAGCAATGAAGCCTCTGTATATGAATATGATCAATTTGCGGGAAGTCTGTGTTTGAATACTTCTGCATTTCATCCACCTCTTCATGGAATTTGAGGTTCTATTTAGTAGAAACGAACTTGTAACAATAGCAGCTTTGTGCTTTGAATAGTGTTCAGTAAGGCCCTTTGTACCTTAATATCAGTATAAAGATACTTCACAGTATTGTTTTACTCTTCTTTCCAGGATAAGATAACTTACGGGTTAAATATTTAATGCTGTAATGGAAAGAACCTGTAAAGATGTTAGAAATGAACACGTTTCTTTACCACATAATACCTGAACATGATATTACAGCACACAGAAAAGCTTCCATTTATTGTCACCCTGTCTCAAGCTCACCATTATGGTTCAGATTTTATTCTTGCTTGAAAAAGATACTCGCTTTGAATGACAATAATAGTGTTTCTTGGAATTTGAAGCCAAAACACAAATTTGCTAAAGCGAAGTGTTTGACTGAGGAAAGCCATGGCATCTATGAAATGATACACTAAGCTAACAAGAGTATTGCTTTATTCAAAGAAAAGGAAATCAATCTTGCAAGGAAATGTGAAACCATTCATTTCAGTGCTTTTTGTCTCCAGTGCTTTGGATACATGCCCAGCCCATATTAAAATAATTGGATGGAAACGCTGTTTAACCAAAATGCATTTAACCAATTTGCCTGGAAAATAAATTCATGCTGTAAACAACACTTCTTTGAACACATAGCATTATTGGTCATCTGCTTCTCTCATGCTTGTGCAAGCAGCTTCTAGGTATGACTGGAACATCAGGTAAATAAATGGTTTGTATTTGTTCCATGTGTAGTGTTATAGTATGAACTCGTTCTTCCAGAATAGCAGAATATGGCTTGAGATTGAATTATTACAGGTGTTGTGGTAGCTAAAGATAAGTGATGTGAGGATTTTTGGAAACTATCTGGATGACCAGCACTGAGAGGCAGTGCCTAAACTCTTTGCACTCTGTAGTGTCTGTATGTGTTCAAACACCTGGAGGATTTATTCAGGTACTTCCCACCTTCTACTTTCTTTTCTGCATTAATTTGTGTAGTTGATGCCAATTACGTACCCAGATTCTAAATATCTGAAATAGTTGTCAGGTTTTATAAATTTGTATGAATTAGTGCAAAATTTCCAATAGACTTGTGCATAAATAGCATTGTTTTTCCATTTTTTGACTTCCTGCCTAACCTATTCACTTGACTTTAAGGGCAGGTATGGATTTTACCTGGAATTAATTTCAATGCACAGTTTTTAAAATATCTGAATGAATGCATATTTGAGTTCAATACATGAAACATACATAGAAATCACAAGACTGACAGATTTTACTCACGCTGAGACTAGATATGTATCTTACCAGTATTTCTCTTTCAGACTGCAAATGGATACATCTTATTTTTTGAAATCCCATCAGCAAGAGACAAGTATCTTTACGAGCCAATATATCCCAAGTAAGTATTTTCAAATTTACATCTTCACAGTGTGAAAAAATATGACTAGACAACTCCTAAGCAGATTTTATGACAAAAAATATTTCCTTACAATGTATGTTTTAACACTTGATGAGTATGTGAACCATCATTCCTATGAGTCAGAGTCCGTGCAGGGGTGAAGTTGTGTTTATTTAGATTGCTGTGTGCTGGTATGATTCCTTAGGTCCATCTTACAAGCTCTCAGAATCCTTAATAACAGGGTTAAAATTGTCTAGTTTTATAGTTTGAGGTAGTTTGTTGCATTCATGATCTGCAACAAGATTTCATAATTCCTTTTGAGTAACTCAGTTGAAAAAATCATGTGTCTTAGAAACTATTAAAGTGCAATTCAAAAATAGATTCCTTTCTGTCCCCAATCTTTTAATAACTTAGAGATTTTTTGAAACAAATGGGAGATAAAATCCCAATATTTTTGGAAGCAAATGGATACTTTTTAGTAAGAACATATAAGTATTTTTGGTACTGTGTACTCTTTGTCAGTTTCACCTTATTTTCCTTGTTGTGAATGACAGAATACGTCTTACGTGTTTAAAATGTGACTGTATTTTGGGTATATTTGTGGTTGACTTAGTTGATTTTGGATTTTGTAAAATTGGGAAATGCCTGGAACAAACTAAAACTTTGAGGAGTAGATATGTATGTGTCTGTGTGTTTAGACAGGCAGAATCTGTAGTCATGGGTTGGATCGAATTTGTCCATGCGAGTAATGACACACTCCCGATTTCTAATTGGCTAGAAAATTCTTTTTTTAATAATATATCCTGCTATGTATCTTCATCATTATGATAAGACTAGTCAGTTTATTTTTTTTTCCACATTTATAGAAGGAGTTAAAGTTGAATTGAGGGGGTCTCCACATGGTCATCTCTGAGGGATATTGGATAACCTAGAATGTCATGTAAGAGGAAGACATTTTGATTTTTTTATTCTTTTCAATGTAACTGTTAAACCATGAACATTAAACGAAGATAAATGGGGTTTTCACAAGCATTTAAATTTAAAATCTGTCTTCTTTCACAAACATGTCTAGGAAGAAATGACTTAGCAGGTAGTAAATGATCTCAAGGTGAATTTTTCTTCATTGACTAGAAAATTTTTTGTGTGTTATGGCTATAATGCATCCTTTGACCTCTGAAATAGCCCTCAAAACTCTGGAATTAACTGAAATTTATTGTTGCAATTTACTTTTCTGTTTCCCGAAAACTTAAGACTAATGTAGACAAGTTATATTACTTGCCTCTTTGGAGAACTGAATTTTTTCAAACTGAATTTTCAGTTTTCAAACTGACTCTTCACATCTGGCTTACTGTCATTAGGGGAAAAGGCAGACAACCTCTTGCTGCAACTTATCTAAATAAATAAAGTAGTAGTATATTCTTAGCTGTACGTTACATAATGCAAAAAAGTAAGCAGTAGTTTATTGTGGGTTTTTCTTGTTCTTTTTGGAAAGTTAGGGGGTGTTTTAATTGGCAGAAAAAAAAATCTGAAAACTTATGGAAATATGTATAAAATACACGGTAAAAGTCAAAAAAGAAGCTTTGGAAAGTTTACTTAGAATATCACTTGTAGGAAGGCTTGAAAATACCTATTAAGCCGTCAATGAGTAGCCAGTCTTTCATATGAAACTTTAATAATTGATATAAATTGTTGACCTGAAAATGGATGTTTTAGTTGTTAGTTGTGTCTTGAGCAATTAGGGTTTTAATCTATATTTTTATGCCCAAAAAGGGCTATAATATGGATTCTGTAGATGGGTAGGACAAAGTGTTTGTCTCTAGTGTGTTTATAACAGGTTGCTCACAATCTCCTAAGACTAATGCATGTGCTCACCTTTAAGAACATGAATGATCTCACTGAATTTCCTGGGATTACTAGTTTGTCTATACTTAGCCCTCAAGTTTGAAAACGTAAATAAAATTATTACTGTTCTGATTATATTAGATCAAAAGAAAGACACAGGCATTTGGGGTGAATGGTACCTCCTGTGATTAATATGAAATGATTCTTTAAGTTATTAAAATTGAATGAACATTTTTTGCAGATGCAGATACACTGCACTGCCTGTAGGCAGTCTCACTAATATACATTGTAGAGCAAATACTTGGCAGGGGGTTAATAAAACAAAAAAACCTTCAATCTAAAATGAGCAGACAAATGAGACCAAAAGCTAGAACCAAAACTTTCATCTTTCTTTTGGCATATGTTCATTTTCCAAAGGCTTTATTTCATTGAAATGCTTAGAGTTCATGTCTGCTGGGCTGAGCAATACCAAATTAGTTTTCTTCACTCTGAAGCCATTACAGATCAGTGAAAGGCCTTGTATGTGCCTTGCCTCATGCTTGAAAGGGGACATCTTACTGTTTTCTCCCCCCCGTAACAGTGTGTTCTTGGCTCCTTCCTCTATATTGGCAGCAGTGATTATGCAGCTGTGCCTTAAGTAAAGTCGGGTTGCTGACCTGATGGGGAAACTAAACCTGCCTAGCTCCCTTTTTTATCCCTCCCTCTCCCCTGCCCTGGATTCTAGTAACTTAGTTTGCAAGTTGGCATTTAATAAAAGGCTGGCTATAGAAAATGGTGACCTTGAAGTAGCTACACTGGGAAGTTGTAAAACATGAAGGGACTGTTCAGTGATACTTGTATAAATCTTTTAGTTCGTGATAAAGCAATTGCTTGGAACATTTTAACTGTCATGGAAATATCAATTAGGACTCTTCCAGTTCTGTCTTAAGTGGTTACTTACCTATGCTAGGTGAAGTGAGAGAGAGGGTGATGACTTTTGCAAAAAGTATGAGGGTGACCTTGCATTAGCGAAGTGACAGACAGCTGCTGGAAACAAGTCAGTAAAAACTGAGATGGATGTTCAGTCGTGTTCTACTTTTTAAAATTATGACTAATTCTGAATGTTTATTAACTGCCCATATCTACTAACATTTTCTAAGCAGAATGAAGCCTGTGCTTTAGTAGCCTTTCTTTAAGTGATAGTGTCCAGTTTTGGCAGAAATACAAAATTTAAATGTCATGACTACAATGTGAAAGGGAAACCCTCTTAACACAACTTCTTGAACAGAATTCTTAAGCAGTGCATGTCAATATAACAAGGTGGTCATGCACTGAGAATACACACCCGTAACATCCTCAGCTGCACCAAAATACTGTCTGGTGGAAAATTTCCTAGTTTAATCAGTATCCTGAAGTTGAAATTGCAGCTAGGTTTGTTCACATACAGGTGAAAATATTGAGAATGGTTATGTCTAGATTCTCTTGTCAGCTTAGCTCTCATTTAAACAAAATGTGCGTATTTTACCATAAATAAAAGAAAAAGTGGGTAGTCAGAAAAGCAGGTAGTTATGTGATAGATGATTTCTTTACTTAAGTAGTTTTTTGCAGTCTTCAAGATTGGGACCCTGGTAACTGAAGTAAAGTAACTTTGTGTGGTATTGGTACTTTTTAAATAACTGCTATAAAATTTGCTTGATGATAGTTTAGCTTCTATTTGAAGAAAAGGATCAAACGAGTTGCTGAAAGTCAAAATCACTCGTCATTTGTCTGTATGGAAGAGAGATGTTTGTGGAGAAAATGTCCTTCCAATTTATAGTTACTTTTATACAGAGTCGTTACTATATGTAGCTGTTGAGCAAGATGGTCCAAAAAAGCTTGCCTGTATTTGGTGTGTTAACAGAACTATTCTAGCATACAGCTGTTGTGTAAACTGTAATTGCACTTACAAAAGTTTTTTATTGATGCAATTTAAACAAAATGCTTCAAGGTGGAAAGCAAAACAAAACTGTATGAGAAGTGACAGGAAGCGCGCTGTTTATAATTCAATATGCATTGTAGTACATCTAATCACAACATGATTTATTTTCAGGGCCAAGTCTCTCTTTTTTTTTCAATCTAATCAGCACACGTTTAGTAAAAATGCTGAAGTGGGAATTGAGGCTAAGATGCCATGCTGTTTGAATGCCAGAGTCTTTGCTTTTCCTTATCTTGCAGTATTATGCAATAGAGATTTTGTAAAGTAAGGTTGAATGAACTTCCGCTGCACCCTGCTATTGTTTGTTTTAAACCAGACAGAATCAGAGCCTAGGAAAATTGATTTCCTGTTTAAAAATGCACATTTGGCATGATTTCCTCCTTTTCATATCAACCAGTATGGTATTTTAATGGAAGTACTGAAATCCAAAATTAACATTTGTGGCTGGAGCCCACAGAGCTGTATAAGTTTCTTGTATTAGTAACTGAGGACATAGCTCTTATGAAATTTAGAATATTAAATACTTTAAGATGGTTTAGTGGGAAATACTTTTTAAACAGTATTTTATACCTTTAGAGTTTTAATCTATTTAAAATCTTCTCATGTAGGTGTGGTAAGAGTTAGTCAGCTAACCTGTTCAGTATTATGCATATTATATGTAAAAACCTGTTACTAGATTTATATGATAAAACAAGTGCTCATGCTGTAAGTGCAACATATGAATATTTATACGTAAAAAAGGAAACTTTTAATTTTTATTGCTGAAATCTATTGGTAGTTTTTTGTCAAATTGTGATATTTTAGGAATGTAGTTTTTCTGTCAAAGAAAATGTTTCTGGCACTGTTGATATTTGGCTAGGAATTGCCGGTCTTTTCTTGGAGTGAACTCTCATTCATGCTCATTGAAAACTTACAGTATCCTGCTTAATTTGTGAGACTGAAAACAGGGGGGAGAAAGCAGTAATTGTATGGTGTTTAGTTTTTTTTAATTGAGCCAGAGTAGTCCGCAGTTTCATTCCAGCTCTTGGATGCTTTGCTCCAGTTCAGAGGAGAGTTCGAAGAGAATCAGTATTGGCCATTTAGCCCACATTCTGGGATATTTTCCTACAGTGAGCACAAGTACAAAGTCCTGCTTCAATTAGTTCAGTCTGGTTTTACCACCCAATTACTAAAGTAACTACAAGACAAAACATGAAAAATAATTTATGTAAGGTAAGACTGTAGCATTTTAAAATAAAATTTATCTCTCCCTGTGATTGCTTAAGGAAAGTGCCAGTGCACAGAAGCAAATTTGCAGCTTTGTAAGCTGTGGCAAGGTACAGCGGTAATTTTTTGAGGAGTTCCCAAACGAATTTCTACAGCTATTCTTCTGTTTGACAGTGAAGAGATTAGTAACACTGTCATAGTAGAGGCTTCTCTGTACTGAACTGATCGTTATTCCTGTTTAGAGGTTTGCCAAGGAGAGCAGCTAAAGTTTTTTTGCTTAAAGAGCATGTGTAACTTAGTGCTGAGGATATTTTTGCCTTTCAATAAAGATAAAATCAGAAAACTTTACATGGCTAATTAACTAAATGTGGTGATTGGAGATTCTTTTGTGTCAGGTTTCTTCATATCCTCAAGTGGAGCCTGCATTTGGGGAGTGATATGAATGTTGTATGAATGTTTAGAATGAGACCTCAGTGGTGTAGATTATTAAGTCCTTTAAAGTGCTTTAAAAATTAAAGTTGTTATCTGACCAGTATGAATATGTGAAGAAACTAGTTCATATGCTGGTTTAAAATGCTGTATTGTTGCTTATACACCTGGTTACTCTATTCATGTCCTCCTCTTTCTGACATTTTTAAAAGCTATCTCCTTTTCTATAGCATGATGGTTTATAGGTGCCATAAATTACCTCATCACTGGACATTGTTTTCCTGATTCAACGGACCAAAGATTAGTATGTACAAAGGTTTTGAACTTCAAACCCTGCAAGGGTAATCAATGAGGTGTATGGTTAATTAACTTACTAGGTAATTTTTTCTCGGAATTAAGCTTCTGCTGAACTTTACCGATGTGGTTTTCCTTGTAAGATTTTTGCATTGGAAAATGTATTTTTAAAACGAGATTAGCTGAAGAACTTTTATTAACCATTATGGTACTTGCAAACTCTTGATGTGATTCAAGAGGTTTTAACTGTTGTCAAGAAATCTTTGCAACTGAAATAATAATTTGGTAAACAATTTAGCTTTTTTGTGTGAATAGTTGATTAATATGCTAGGTAGCCGTTTCTTTTCTCAAACTGCAGAAATCTGCTACTACCTAATTGTGTAATGAAGGCTGTACTAAGAATTACTTTTCTAAGCACTTATTCCTTATAGTTGTTACCATAAACTCCCTTTAATTTTGTTGGTGCAGCTATTGCCAATCTATATAAATACAGCTCTGCATCCAGCCAGACATATTTAATGCTCAGCTGGTGGCTGCTGGCAATGCGTGGTGGAGAGATGCAGGTTTAGGGGTGAGAAGATGCTAGTTGCATGAAAATCAAAGCTTGCAGATGATGATGCAGACTCTTTAAATCAGGTATAAAAAAATGAAGTCCTCAGCTTTTCGGTGTGAGCACTAACTGGAGTGTTCACATGAACCATTGTAAAATGGTTAGTAAACATTGTGTAATTGTGCTAATGCAACGATCATAGCTGTTGTTGGTTTTTTTGCCTTATTGCCTTCAAGGAGAACCACTTGGAGTTCTTGGTGATGTAAATTATTTCAGAAACCCTGCCCTGGTTTTGTCATATAAATATTGCCATTAATAGCTGAAACAATCATTATTTTTAATCTTCTTCTTGTCCCTTCCCTCCCACTCCAAGTACTACTGAAGAAGCCATTTTATCAGGAGCAACTAAGAATATCATAGCCCTAGAGTAGTAGCAAAATATTTTACCTTGTTTGTATCAAACAGTTGTTCTAAAAATAATTTTCAATTGTCTGAAGTCTTTAATATTTTTTTCAATGAAATGTCTCCATTACTTCTCATTACTTGCTTGGTTTAGCTAGTGAGAATAGATACTGCTGGCTTGTTTGTTGTTTGTTTGTTTTTTAAGTAACACATTGTTTGCCATTAGCCACAGTATTTTTTTTGAAGCACTGTATTTTTTGACACTCAGAGCATTTCTGAATTTTTCTAAACTATTATCCAGCCATAACTGCCAGCTGTATTACTATGATTACCCCAAGTAGTACAGTGGAAACTTAAATATGAATTTAATGCTAATTCTGCCTCCAGACATGAATTCTCCATTATTAAGCAGAAAACAGTGGACATTATTTTTAAATACTTGGAACAGACTTAAAAATAATGTGTTATATACCTTAGTTGCAATTATAAAGAAATCCTTAAGTACATGCTTTCAGATTCTGCTATAATTAATTTCTTAAGTATTTCTTAGATGCTTTAGGTAGCAGTGACAAATTTGTTAGTATTATTTCTGAGTGAGTTTTGTCCGTTTATCATGTTGTATGACTTAACTGCTGTGCAATTAGTGAAGGCCATAAATGCAGTACTGTGCACGTAGAAAAATTAGCTGGCTGGTGTCCTGTTTCTTCCCACCATTCCAGATAACAAACTTCAAGGAAATTCTTCCTACCGGTTGGGGAGTCTATCTGACTCTACTTTTGCATGGGGCTGCCTCTTTCTTGAATTTAGGATGCTTTAAGTTTGGTGTGGTGGGATTTTTAAAAACAGCATTCCTAATCTTTCTGTGTTTGAAGTTTTCTTGTGTTGCGGATTTTCCTCAGTTCTTAGTTTTAAGAGATTTGTTCACAGGCTTAGTTACATTAACAGATGCCATACAAATAGCAATGATTTTATTTGATTCGACATGCAGCTGGTTGGTCACTGGAATGTGTTCCTCTCAATTCTTGTGCAAAAGTGAGTTACTTAAAGTTTGGCTGCAACCATAGCTGATGCTGATGTGGCAACCCAGACCAAACATTCTTTCCTGCTTCAGTCAGCTGTGTGCATTCTTCGTTTAAAGGTCAAAGGATCTCAGCCAGTAAGGCTGACTCATGCAGATGTGGACTATATGAACACAGTGTGCTTTCGGTAGCACCTCCTTTGCACCCACACTAGCAATTTCTTTTTGAATTGATGAATTAGACATAATCACAGGCAATGAATTGAAATCATGGCATTTTTGGAGCAGTCAAGGTAATGTACCTCAGCTCTGTGTGTGGATCAGCCTCTTGCAAGTTGGATTAAAGAATCCTTTTTGGGACAGGAATGATAGTGCCCCAGTGGAAAAGATAAGACACCACAGATGGTGACAAATTTGCTAAAACTAGCTTGTTAAACTGAAAATATTAAAATATTTTTGCAAGCTGTTTTTTATCAAAGGTGTTGAAGGGAAAAAAGCCAGCTCACATGGAGACTTGAAATTTTTCTTCCTGCAGAAGATGTCTTCTTATTCTGGATTTGTATCAAACATTCTGGATTTGTAGTTTATGCTGTGCAGAAACACTGAGTTTACACTTGGTTATGTACCTTGGTCAACTAAAACAGACGTGTTAAGTTGTGTCTTGTACCTACCTAACAGTAACACTTCTGCATTACTCAAGCCTTACGTCTCAGTTTTAGACGTTTGCTTGCATGATTCAGTTGTACCACTGACAGTTGATAAACCAGAGTAATTTCATCTAGTTTGGGGGTATACTCTCTGGAACTATATGTCCACATGGGTTGAAAAGCCTGTCTCCGAACATGTGGAATTTTGTAAGTTTTAAAAAACACCACAACACCACCACCATGCTAGTATTATTGAAAAAAGAAATGACTGGTTTTTTCAGGGCTCCTGTTAGTCCACGATAGCTTGCTTACATGAAGGGCTAGGTCTTTCCTAAGACAGCTGCCTCTTACAATTAATTTTTGTTCAAAATACAAACCAAACATTTTAATAATTTAAATTTATACAAGTTGCCATCTTTTGGTGGTAGATTAACTAATGTTTAAGTAATTTTTCTCATTTTTTCGCTGTAATTTTTCACAGCTGCCATAGTTTTGTTCTGGAAAGATGATACTACTTCCATCTGCTAATTCCAGATTGTCAAAGGTTACCTTGGTTTTACCTTACCTGGCATATATCTTTGTCCTTGCTACGTAAGGAAAGGTATAGTGCCCATCAAAGAATAACAGATATGAATTTTGCGTTGCTATAAAATGGTAACAGAATTAAGGAACTTGATATCAACTCAGATGAACAAGACAGGAAAGAGATTGATGTATCCTTGTGCTGTCAAACTTCTCTAAAGCTGCATCTGCTTCGGTTTCTGCATGTCTCAGGCAGTTATACTTGCTACCGTGATGTAAATTAAAAGAAGGGTTTTGTCAGTTAAAATACAGGTAAAGGTTACATAAATTTGTGTACATACCTGTCGTTTCTGACTGCTGAAGTTACTCTAAATTCTAACTTGTCTGCAGTGCCTGTTTCATTCATAGTTTGCTTTGCTTACTAGCATAATGCTCTTTAGATAGATGAGCTGGATGACATGTTACAATACTTAAGACTGTAGGTCAGTTTTCATTTAAAAAAGAAGTTAAAGAAGCACATGGCACATCTGATAACCTAGATAATAAGAAAGACTTTAATGATGCTGAATAGTAATGTATAATGATGTTGTAACGTAATGAATGGAATGTGAAATTTAAAATGAGGAAGATAAAAATGAGAAGCTTTCTACATCTAGAAGTTGATATTGTGTAATGGTCTGTTTAAAGGGAAGGAATCACAGTTCAGTCATCTCTTCTTAGTAGCTCTGAGGTTAAAAACTAGTTAATTTGCTGCAGGGAGAAATATTCCTATGAAATGCTGTAATAGATGTCTACTTGTGTTATGCATGATGAATTTATATTATAAAAATTGATCCAGCAAAAGGAGTAGAAGTAACATAAACATTTTGCAGTCTATAGTATCTGTCATGCATCTTGAAAAAGAATGAATTGGAGATACTTAAGAATTCAACATATCTAATTACTGTAAACAGTAAAGTAAGAATTTATTGAATCAGATTTTTTACTGATACATATCACTTATTTTAGGAGTATTAAGGCAGGCCACACAGCTATTGTAATGTTCATTCTCTGTTCATTGTCGTATTTTGCCTACATACTCTATGGACATAGGGTTGATATGACAGACTAAACTTTCGGCACCAAAATGACATCCTAGATATTCAGTACTCTTTGTGGCAGATTGCACGTGACTGGTTGGCATGTGTGTGAGTATGTGTGTGTATGTGTATATACATATATGTGTAGGGGGGAGAAAAGGCCATGGGAATGTAAGTCAGTAACTCTTGCGTCTTTTGAGGGACAACCTGTGTTAATTGTAGTATTTCTCTTGTATTTTAGAGGAAGCCCACATCTGAAGGGAACCCCACATTATAAGGAAGAACAATGTGCTCCTTCGTTAAATCTAGAAATGAAGAAAGTGCTGGACTTGCAAGCCTCTATCACAAGGTATGCTCACTAATTAGGTCTTGAGAATTTTTCCATAAATACCAGTATTTTTTAAAAAGTGAACGGAAAACTGGATGACAGAAAAGATTTCTAGTAAATTTTTAGGCTTATTAATATTAAGGACTAATATTAGTAAGTTACTGTTAACAACTAGTAAGTCCAAAGAGGTGAAAAAGTGAATTGCTTTTTAAGAATTCGTTCTGTGCTTGGCTATACTGCTATTTTTTGGCATATAGAAGTATATAGTACACTCAGTATTACTGTGTATTACTATAAATGAGTTTGTCCTTCAGCTCAAAGTGTGTATTAGAGATTTCATGGAGGCATTGGTAGGTTAGAGCAAAACTGTATGCAGCATTTCAGCATTTCTCCAGATGCCTGCAGAGAGTCCACATTTGTCCTTTTTCTTTACCTCTTGCTTTTTTGTGGTGATTGCCTTTCCTATAAAGAAATTTTGAACATGCTAAGTAAGCATGTGTGAAAAATTGGTGAAACTTTCTAGCATTGGGGTGAGGTGGAAAAGTAACAAAGTGAAGTTTGGGAAGAGGCTCCTTAGGAGATAATGGGTGTTGGAAGACATGCAGTATATACTGGAAAAACCTTTGCATGCAAGTATATTAACAGTAGTTGTCAGGATCTTGGAAATGCTTAAGGAAGGATTTAGAAGGAGTCTAATTCTCCTTCATCAGTTTGTTTCAACCACCGATTAAAATGTATTGTGAATTATTTACAGCCTAGGCAGTATTGTTAATTTTCTGAGATAGATTAATAATTGATTGTTGTCAGCAATGTCTTGTGGTCAGTCAAAAGTATTGAAATTATCTTCATCAGAGAGAAATTGAGATGTATACCATATTTTGTCAGCGTGGTACATGTTTGTAGCTTATGTGTAACTTTACAATGCAGTTGCTGGTACAAGAGGCAGTAATACAGTGTTTGTGACATTAATTTCTCTTTCTGTGACATTGATTTGAGATTAAGATTTTTTAGGGATTAACAAATATCTTTTATTAGTTTGCAGTCCATGTTAGAAGACCTACTTGTTGCTACTGCTGATGGATTTCTCCATCTCATTCACTGGGATGGTATGACCAATGGAAGGAAGGCCATCAACCTATGCACAGTTCCATTTTCTGTAGATCTGCAGTCTTCTCGTGGTAGGTTTTAGGGATTGTACTGCTTAAAATAATTACCTCTTAGGGACATACTGTCTAGTATAAAATATTCTCTCTTTTCTTAAGCAGAGATGAGAAAATTTTGCCATTTGTAAATGGGAACGAAATAGCGTGTTTAAATTAGGTTTTCTCTTTGAAGTAATAAGTAAACATCTGAAATGTCTATTGACTTGCAATATTTCTGTGTTCATGTGCTTTTAAATTATTGATACTTTCTCAGCAGGTTCACTTTTGGGATTTGAAGATGTTTACATCAGAGATATGGAATACTGTGCCACACTTGATGGCTTTGCTGTTGTTTTTAATGATGGCAGAGTTGGTTTCATTACACCAATGTCAAGCAGATTCACTGCTGAGGTATATTTCCTTTAGCATTTCTACCATGCACAATAAACGTGTTTTCCTTGGTCTCTGCATTTCAGTTAGCTTTCTACTTTAAATTCTGTTCAGCTACAAAGAAACTAAAGTTTAACATCTGCTTAAGAGGTAAAGTAAGAACAAGACTGTATTTTGTAGCATAATTTGAGCTAAATTTTTATACGGTTAGTACCACTGGGAGACCATAATTGGTAATAGGTTTAACTTTAATTTATTCATTCAAATTGTCATTATAGATGTGGTCTTATTGTGTCAGACCAACAGATTTCCTGTTAAAGTTACAAGTGGGACGATAGGAAGTGGTTTCTCCTATGGCTAAGTATCATAAGTACTATGTCTAGGACTTAGTCCGAATCCAGTCTATCTCTTTCTCATAGTGACAAGCATACTTCAGAATTTGTTTAACAGGAATCTTTTCCAAGTTAGGTGTTTTCTTACCTGTAATTCAGCCTAAAAACTATTACATTTTGTTGTTAGATATCTTTATTTTAATTACAGAAAACTGAAAAGAATACATCCAATGTCCAGATTCCTTCACACACTTAAAATACCTGTGATCTCAGCTGTTGCAGATGGGAACCTACTTACCTGTTTTTCTTTTTCTCTTCATTCTTAGTACCATCTACTGATTTTTAAAATTTTTTTTTCTCCCTAGGGAGTGTTAGGGACTTTTTTGCCTTGTAGGTATTGACTTATTTTGTTATTAAGAGGTCTTATAAACAGTTCTATTACATACTGACATCTTTCTGTAATTTACATTAAGAAGAGTGAAATCGGTTTTGCATTTACTGGATTTTGTTTGTTTGAGCCTTGTCAGTTGATCTTGACATGGATAGAAATTTTGAGATCATGAAGGTCAACTGATGGATGTGTAATATGGTGTACATGGATAGAAGCTGACTGTAATTAATAAAAGCAGCATTTAACAAAAAATCTTTGAATTCCTTTCTTTACAGCAGCTCCATGGTGTTTGGGCACAAGATGTAGTTGATGGAACTTGTGTGGCAGTGAATAACAAATACAGGCTCATGGCATTTGGATGTGCCAAGTAAGTTTTTTAAGGCTGGTTCAGAGCAGTGAAAAAATTGTTTCATTATAAAGCTGAATTAGTAGTTACTTCTTACTAAGTTGTGTTGCAAGAACTCTAAAGATTAAAATAATTAGTCTGCCTAGAGATTGCATAATGTGCTTTGTCAAGAAGGCAGGAGAGAGGTGGAAAGAAATGGTTGCCTGCTTGAACTGCAATTGAAATTTATGTTTGCGGTTCCACTCTGGGAAAAAAAAGTAAAAGGTGGCTAGGCCAGTAGCAAGGCTTGGAAAGTGCTGCTATCCCAGCTAATCTCAAAGCAGGATTATAAAGTCAGTTTTAAGTAGTTAATCATAATAAGATTAGACAAGAATCAACACTTCTCACTCAACTGAAAAAATGCTCTGTGAAGTCATGATTTGGTCAAGAAAAACCTTGCCTGTTTGAGTAACTGTGAATATTTGTAAATTAAATATTGCAGAAGTGCTTTTAGTTGTGGTATTTTGCTTACTGCTCCTTCAAGTCCCCCCTGTATAATACTGCTTTAGCTGGCCTTAGAGTGCAGCTTTTTATTTGATTTGATTGTATTTTATTTGGGTTTCGTTTTAGAGCATTTTAAAAAAACCTGCTGATTTGTTTTTCATCTGTCCCCTTAAGAACTAGTATTCTTGTTTGTAGTAACAATACAATGTGTTGGTGTTTCGTCTGAAACAGGAATAGTTACTTTAATATACTGATCTTAGTATGCCTGAGTACATCTCTGATGAAACTTTGGCATTGAGTAATACTGCCTTCCCTCATGGACTGTCTGGCAGTTGGAAGCCGTAAATGTGTGTGGATTGTGTGTACATACATGTTTTCAGACAATGAAGTAGTTTTAGTGCATAGATTATTCTAGGGCTGGTGTTGTGGGTCTTCTCATGCCTTCTGGAAAGTACCTTAGAAATTTGTTTCATAAAGTTCTTTGACTATTACTTGATTCAACATGTCTGTTCTAGATAAATTTGTTACTGGTGAGAGAAAAAACAGCTTTTCTTAGCCTCTTGAAACTGATGAGAAATCCAAATGGTCTGTAGTCTAAAGCATGTGTAATGTCTTCCAGTGGCTCTGTGCAGGTTTATACGATAGATACCACCACTGGCGCCATGCAGTTTTCTCATAAATTGGAACTGACACCAAAACAATATCCTGGTGAGCTACTTTTATTGCTAGAATTGTCCAGCTGTGTTTAGGGTATAGTATATTTTTTTATCCTTGGCTAACTAACCTCAGTTTATTTGTTTGCATAATCACTGATGTGATTGGTATTTACTCCTGTCTGTTTGTAGTAATTAACTCTTATGTCTTTACACTTCTAGCTGCTTGCTTTTTAATTAACTTTTGGATGTGTTTTGTATGTGAAGGTTTGGGTGGGTGGTTTGTGTTTTTTGTTTGTGGGGTTTTATAACTAATTCTTGATCTTGAAATTACTTTTCAATTACCTGAAGAAATGAGAGGTTATTGTCAAAACTGATAATGAGTATAATAGAATTGTGAATTAATTTGAAGCAACTGACATGTAGGGTACAGAAAAAAAACTGAGTAATGCAGCACCCTTCTTGCACTGCAGTGAATTTTTTAATGTAGTATTCTGTGCTTGAGAGTAAGGAACATACAAAGTGAGTAACTTGCATCCTCAAATGAAAATATGAGTGTCTATGGGTTTTCAGTTAAAAAACAAATCTGTAAATAAGTTTTACAGTTCTGTTAAGTGCCTCTATTGTCCAAAAAATCATTTTATCAGAATTGTGGTTCTGTGGTTGTGTTATAGCAGTGTATTTCTGGCATGTTTTTCTTAATTTCATATGAAACCAAGCATGCATTGGGAAGAAACCATTTTTTGTTTGCTACTTATTCATTTTGAGATGGTCAGTTTGATGAATACATCAATTAATTGAAAAATCAAGTATTTACTTCCATATATTTTTGTTCCTACTCTTAAAGTGAACCCAGTTGAAGGACTTCCAGTATTTTCACTTATTTTGTTGTCTGCTTTTAAACAGATATTTGGAATAAAACAGGACCCGTTAAACTAATCAGATGGTCACCTGATAGCTGTGTTGTGATGGTGACCTGGGAATGTGGAGGTTTGTCCTTATGGAGTGTTTTTGGTGCTCAGCTTATCTGTACTTTAGGAGGTGATTTTGCGTGAGTATCTTTAATGACATTGTAAAGAGTTTATTAGAAGTCTTTGTTTTTCTAATTGAAAGCATCTAATTAGAAATTCATTCACTGAATTAGCTTTTTTAAAATCTCTTTTTCCTTTATGATATCTTAGATACTGAGATATCACTGGTAAATATTTAGGAGGGGATCATTTGAATATAAAGAAAAATGTATTATTTTCATTTTGCAGTGGTCTTTTCGTCTGTAAAAGAAAATTACCCTAAAAGCAAGCTTGAGCAAGCAAATACTAAAATTCCGTCAGTGCCTGTATTCAAATGGTTTATGCTAGCCATCTGACAATTACATTGCCTTTTTTGTAGTGTCATGGATCAAACAGGCTGTACCATTTGAGATGAGGTTAAATATAGAACCATATGAAAATACGAAGATAGGAATTTAATTTATTATTCTGATGAAGTTATTTGCAGCTCAGACTTGTTCTGTTCTATTTTTAAGGTATCAATCTGATGGTGCCAAAAAGGACCCTCTAAAAATCAGTTCCATGGTAAATATGGATGTAAACGTACTGTAGTAGGATGGCTTTTAATGTTTTATATTGTTTTTAGTATAACAGATTTTCAGAAAATCACACTGTCTTTCTTGTGCTTAGTTAGTTTTTGTAGTAAGATGCCTTTTACTACACTTCTTAACTGCAATGTTGCATTGAAGGAAAAAGGGACAACTGATGAATTTTTTTTTCATGAATAAACCTGATCCTGAAGTATGCATGGCATGCCTTTTCTTGCCTTTACTTTTAATATTAAGAATAAACACTTTCTGGTGCTATATTTCAAAGTGCAATGAGACACAGATCAACACTAATTGTAAACTCCCTTATTTCTCTAAAATTACTAGCTGGCCTTTGACAGTTAAAGTAACTTTACTCAGATTATGAATTCCAGAGAAACTTAACTGCTATTTTTTTAATACAAACTAGTTAACATTAAATCCAATCCTGCTAGTCTGTAAAATCAATAGATAAATAGAATAAATTAGAGTAAATTTTAAATTAGAACAAATTTCAAACACATTCTACAAGGCCCCATACAAACCATGATTAATTTTGTGCAGTATTTGTAACACAATTTGGTGTATTTATTATGACATAGTTGCTATGAAGATTGACAACTTTAAACATGCATCCCAAGTGGAGGTACATATTTGCAATGACAGTACCTTTTAAATGTACCTTTTAAAAAATTTCAAAGATCAAAATTCTGATATCATTGAATTTGATGAACAGCAGCCAGTGTAATTTTGGAAATCAGGATTGTTTCATACCTCTATGGAATTTTTGTTCGTTGCCTTGAACTGCAAACTAAGTAGTCTTCATTACTTATGTGGGTATCTTTGCATAGTTACACTTCATTTGATCTTTTTTTACATAAGACAGGAAATAATTCAAGCTAGATTCGTATTGTACCTTGTGAATTTTACTGTTCGATTCCTATAATCATATGTTTTAGAACACCAAATCGTGTGGATTTTTTCCAGGCTCATGTCTATCATAAGATCAGTTACGATAAGTTTCTGTAGTTCCTGTTTTATGAGAATATATAGTGTTATATTTTTATATATATATGTATGTAGTGTTGGGTTGGGGATTTTATTATTGTTATTCTTTTATCTTCAGACCTGGGGATCAGAAGGGTATCATCTCTGGGTAATTGATGGGAATTCTTCAAACATGAAACCTGAAAGAAATGCAAATAATGAAGCTCACCAGTTTGGTATTCTGCAGTTTCAGTTCATCAAGAGTGCACTCACTGTTAATCCTTGTATGGTAAGTTTTTTTGTTGATAAACATATCGTTATTTTAGATCATAGTTCTGGTTTTAGGTGACCTCTGAGTTGTTCTCTCAGATTTTAAGTCTATTTTGCAGCCATTAGAGATGTCTTCTGTTTTTGTCATAGAGCCTTTAAAATGGTACTTTGAAAATACTGCTATGCAATACTGTAACATAAAACCTGTCAGTACGAAGAGATACAAAAATTGACAACTGCCTCAACATTTGTTTTTCATGTTGTTTACTTAGCATCTCTTAATATATTGATCATGTATTTCTCTTTGTCTGCTGTATGTGGAATTCAAAGATGCTTTTTTTTTGTTTTGATTTGGTTTGATTTTAATATAGAGTAACCAGGAACAAGTCCTCCTTCAAGGAGAAGATCGCTTATATTTGAACTGTGGAGATGCAGCACAGGCTCAGAGTCCCAGAAATACTTCGGCACACTCCGAACATAACCACAGCAGGGAAAGAGGCCCATTTTCAGATGGCAGTTTAGATTCTCAGGGTTTAAGCACTTTATTAGGACACCGGCATTGGCATGTTGTACAGGTAATTGATCCTAGTTGCCCATATGTGCTTTGTGCTTCCAAGAGTTTGTAGGAGTAGAATATGCAGCTGATCTTCTCACTGTCTGCCATACCTTTTTCCTCTGGTATGAGATCATTGCCTTTTTATTGTCTCTGGGGGTTTGCCGTGGTACAGCTTTTTCTCATTGACAAAAGGTAAAGGAACAATGGTCATATCAGCCTTGTGGCTATGAGTTTGCCTCCTAGCCAATAAAAACAGTCTTAAAGGTCTTTTTGACTTTGGGAGTAGTTAATTAGTTTCCTGTGCTTTGAAAGGGAGAATAAATGCAACACGCAAGAAATCATTTAGGCATTTGTTTTGTTATTTATGCAAAATGCTTTAAAACATATTCAGCTGATGAATACAGCCTTCAGACTCCAGATATATTTTCAAGCATGAAAAATGACATCTATTTAAGCATGTAGTTAAAACTTCACAATATCAGGCTTTCAAAGAAGAAATTGATTCTGGGGTAGTAATGAGACATCTTCTATTTTCCCTGTAATATACAGAAAAAGTTAAATGTCTTTTAATCTGTAATTCTAACGTGTGTTCTTCCGTGCTTGAATTGGTGACAGTTTTTAAAATAGAGGTTTCTGAAAGGTCCCTAATATTTTGTTCTTCACATAGCCCATGAATCAGTAGTATTAAAAAGTATTTGATTCTAGGCATGTAAGGCAGGTTCTAGATACTGTTGAATTTCCCTTTTACCTGACCAGGTAGCTCTTCTGTCTTCTGAAACTGGTATAGGTGGGAGAGGTCTTTGTTCTGTGGTAAAAGTAAAGCTGAAACAATTAGAATTACTGTGGGGAGCAACATATCCATGAAAAAGGATGGTGGCTGGGTCACAAGAGTACCTACCTGCCTTTTGTCAGACCAAAGGCTGAAGTCGAAGCTGGGTTTGTATCATCTCATGTGACATGAGGAGTCCAGCATTGAGATTTGATCTGACATATTACAGTCAAGTGCTCTCATAACAAGGCTTTTGGATATGCTGGTGTGTATTTGTGACAGGATTAGAAATTTCATCCCTATGCTGAAAGACTGTATTTATCAAAACCTTTGTGTTCCTATGAAAGAGTCTCTTGGAGAGAGAAGTAGCTGGGAGGAGAGATGAGCAAATTGTGACTATTAATCTGTAATATAGTATTAGCTGGTGTATGTTGTTAATGCATTTTCATATTTTATGTATTAAAAACAGGGTAAGATTTAGGCATCAGTAACTTTGGGTGAGGGCGGAGAGATTGTATTCAAAAACAAAATTCCGGTATTAAGTACCTTTACGATAGTGTTTTGAAAAAAACACTGACATTGTCCAAATTCCTTTCGTATTGTTACAATTAATCAGTACTTTAATTGTAGTTAGTATAGTCATATGGTTTTGGTTTTCTCTCTTTTTTTTAGATTCATAGCACATATCTAGAGAGCAACTGGCCTATTAGGGTGAGTTATTTTAAGAATTTGTTCATGCTTATTTAAAAATATTGGAGAGTTATAATTGTCCATTAGGATTGGCTGAACTCTGGAAAAGAAACCATTATTTTACATTACAGAAAGAAAACTGTTAGTAAAGTATGAAACCAAAGACACTGTACATATTTCAAGTCTGATGTTATATTGCCTGGTGATGTTGTATTTGGATAGGATATATTGTTTAAATACGTTCCCTTCTGAGGTTCTGGTAACTTTTTTTTTCTTTTTTACAGTTTTCAGCTATTGACAAGCTTGGACAGAATGTTGCTGTTGTTGGCAAGTTTGGTTTTGCACATTATTCTTTACTCACCAAAAAATGGAAGCTGTTTGGAAACATTACCCAGGTGAGAGGTTATGGAATTTTATTCTGGTGCAAAGGGAAGATTTTACTTGTTGGAATGTGAGACTTGGAGAAAATTTAAAGAGTATCATTTTCAAGCAAACAGCCTGTAGACACACTTGGGATTAGGGATGCTGGTTTTACATGTGTTTCTCATAAAATGTCTGAAACATGGATCTTGTGGTTTTGACACACTAATTTGTGTCTGAGTATTAGCAGACTGTTCCAAATTTGAGTGCATATAGTCAGACACTTAATTCCATTTCTCTTATCTGAGAGTTTGTGTGATGCAGCTTTGGATGTAAAGCTTGTAAATTCTGGCCAGAAGCATGTTTGAGAGAGTTCAGGGATGCCAATAGAATAAAAACTGTGGAACTGTGTTTTGTTGAGATGAGGTTTGTCCTTCACATACTACTTTTTAGTACTTTGGGTTTTTTAAACTTTAAAAACTTCATATACACAGAGTCTTGCCACTATGAGTAAAGCTTATAGAGATCATGCATGGCTTTCAGAAATTACCCATATAATGTACATGTCTGTGTGTGTAAGTATATAAATACACATATCTATATGTCATCTGCTTGCTCTTTTCTTTTCAGGAGCAAACTATGATGGTAACAGGTGGCTTAGCATGGTGGAATGACTTCATTGTTCTTGCATGTTATAATTTAAATGATCACCAGGAAGAGGTGAGGTACTTTTCTTCAAAGTAAACATGGTTAGAATATCTGATCTATATGACAGTAGTATTATAAACATGAAAAGTGTCATGGTATTATACACATGTTTATACACTCTAACCTTAGGTGGCTTTCGGTCATATTCAGAATTTATATCTATTAATGTATAAGTAATTCTTTGCAGAAAATTTTTGTTGTTGCTATTAAAAACTATTTTCTGCTGGCTACAGTGAATCTACTCATTGTTCTGAAAACGTTGTGACATTTTTGCATGTTAGTACAAAGTGTGTTCTGAGATACCTGTTTAAAGTGTTTTGGGACACTTTTGCAAGGTTTCAAACTATATGGGCAGAGGAGATTTACTTACTCTTTGCTTTTTAAAATTGGTGAATAAAATTCCTTCCTTATGATTATTGTTCAGTACTTCACATTTGGCTGCACTGTGCTTTAACCACTTTAGATGCAATAATAAAATGCAATGGATAAAATACTTGATGGAACAAAAGCTCAGTAATGTGTCTTGCTAGAAATTCTTGACAGCCATTCCACAATGAAGAAAATAATCAGAAGTGGAATTACTATTAGCTTGTTGGCAAACAGAACCTGTATTCAAGCTACTCCTTTTCCTTGCAGCTGAGAATCTACCTGCGAACGTCTAACCTTGACAACGCGTTTGCACACATCACCAAAGTGCAAGCAAACACGTTACTACTGAGTGTTTTCCGGGACATTGTGATATTGTTCAGAGCAGATTGTTCCATTTGCCTTTACAGTATTGAGAGAAGGTCTGAGGGGTGAGTGTCGCTATTTGAATGCTTTTGCAGTAAGGTGCCTGTAGATCTGCTCTCAGTCTGAGTAAATTCTTACAATAATACAAAGGTGTTTGATAACTGGTGGAGTCAGATTTTTAAAATACGGGCTAAGTGTTCTCTGTGCACAAGTTTGTGAATGTTGTCACTTGCATGCATGCTGATAGGCACATAGGTGTGGAGGTAGGTAGTGGCTGATGTAGGCACATTTCCAGCTGTCTGAACAAAAACATGTTCCTGAATTACAAGAACTTGAAAACTGAATATGAATAGGAGAAAAAGGTACTAAAAGACATCCACATATTTGAATATTTTAAAATAAAAACATGTTTCTAACATTAGAAGCAGTAATTAGTGAAGGGAAGGTGACAGCAGGCTCGCAAAGATGAAGAGAGAAAAGGTTTGGTCTTGGTGCGGTAGTGAGGAATTGTTTTAGTGCAAAAGAATTAGCAACATAAGATATGCCAGATACTTTCAGACAGTTAGATTAGTGAATCTGAGGAGGAGATAAAGTTTCAGAGGTAGGGGTTTTAAAGCACCTAAGTAGGTGGTTTTTCTTACAGTTACGGTACCTTCTTTTTAGCAAGAACGGACCTTTTTGTGTTAGAGAAAAGCAAATTGTTGATGAACTTCAGAGAAAGTATTTTCAATGCTATTAAAAAAACCTCCCAGCAGAATCCAAACCCGGGAACTGTCTCATTGAAGGGTCAATAGGAGTCATATTCTAAAGTATCTGATAATGTCTTCTACCCACTCATAGCTGTATTTCCCAAAGTATCAAGATAAGTAACCCCACTTAGGTTTGTTTGGTAACTTTACATGGGCATTTCTACTGATTCCTCATTAAAGGAATATCATTTGTTCTGTAGAGTGAACTGTTTGCGAAGGGTAAGTCGCTTATTTTCATTTGGTTTACTTCAAGGTAGTTATTTCATGTTAAGTACTGTTGTAAAATTTCTAAATGTAGTCATTTTCCTTTCAGTCTTAATCCTACTGCCAGTATCCAGATTCTTCAAGAAGTGTCCATGTCTCGGTACATTCCTCATCCTTTTCTTGTAGTGTCTGTTACATTGACATCAGTGAGAACAGAGACTGGCATCACCTTGAAGATGCCTCAGCAGGTAACAGGTCTCAAAATTTGGTAGAATTGGTGCCTGGATTTGTTAGCTTACTCCTTAAAGGTTACCTGGTTGATAAATCAATCATAAATCAGTGGCTCTTCTATGTGGTATAATCCAGAACTTGTTTTTTTCTGATGTTCGTTATATAGACACTTTATGTGGGAGCTGTGGGTGAGGGGATGGAAAGAGATGTGAGAGTTTAAATTTTATTTCATACCTTCTCTTGTTATCTTGCAAAGTTTGGGACCAAATCTTGGGGAACAAATTAAATTTAGCTCTGGCAAGGGTATGTTGCTGTATTGTGTATTAAAAGTCAAAAACCAGAGCAATCCATGGCATTAGGAATTACCTTTCTCACAAGAACAAGTCCATTACTCAAAGAATAAATAGAAAAAATGAAAAGATGGCATATGACCCTATAAGGCACTCTTTGTCAGTTCTGACTACACTAAAATAAAGCAATATAATCTCCCACACCAGTTATGTCAGGAGATAGGTCAACAGCCAAACAATGACTTAAGACGTGAAGGTCCCTGTCTTAACTTCAAAATTTAGTCAGGGCACTGAAAGCACATGCAAAGAGGACTTGGATTTTTGTTGTCTGGTTTGCAAACAGAGTAGGCTTACAACTGAGCAGCTGCAGTATGAATTGTAATTTTCATTAAAGCTGTTACCTTAGGGTGGTTCAGAAGTTGTGTTGTCTGTGGGGCAGCCCAAGAGACATGTAAAGGTGCATCATTTTCTCCACATACCAAAGGCACTGGCAGGTACAAAAGTTGTGGCACATACCACTGAAGGTGGTAATCTGAAGGTTTGTGCCTCTATCCATGTATTTTGAAACTAAGCTTCCTGCACAGCATGCTAATAACTCCAGTGGCTTGGTTTAAAATTAACATGAAACAGTAATGAAATAAATCTTTAGAAAGAATACTTTGCTTTCTTGATATACCTTACTAAAATGATTTTTCTCTAACTGCAGCTAAATAAAAGTTCGAGATGCTGTACGAGTGTGGCTCAACTCTTTTTGGCTCAGCTCCTGGGTTTTGTACCAGTGTTACTCTTTGCAGTCACATACTGGCAGTTATATTGTGATGATACTGATAAGAATACAGAGCTTTATTTTTCTTAGAATACTGGTGGATTGCCCATTTTAAGACATGTAGTTGGAAAAAGTCCATATTAAACACATGGAATGAGTCTGGTGATTAAGAAACCTTCCAGTATTTACTCCTTTGCACAAGAACTGTAGTTCTTGGTTCTTCTTGATTTTTCTGAGTCCTTCTATATTGAATTCAGTTGTTAGTCATCTCTGTAAAGCAGCACATATAATTTACACTTTATTTCTGGTTTTTATTGTGGTTATAAATAAAATGATCATTCAGAAAGCTTAAATAATTTGCATAATATTCTTTCTATCCATAGGCTTGTGAAGCTGAAAGTATTATGCTTAACTTAGCAGGGCAACTCATCATGTTGCAAAGGGATCGATCTGGACCCCAGATACGAGATAAAGATAATAATCCTAATCAAAGAAAGCATGTGAGTAAATATATGTGGAGTATTGCATATGGCCTCAAAGATGTCAGTGATGGAAGAAGCTGTGGAAGAGAATGGTCCAGACACAAAGAAAATAGGGCTATAATCCAGGCAGTACCTACACTTACTGAATTGTTAGCTGGAAGTATATTAGCATTTGCTCATGTTTGCTAGTTATATTGAAATGAAATAGACAAGCTTTAAGAGTAAAGATACTGCCCAAAATTTGATATGCACCAATAACAGAACATCTCTAGACTGTGTATAACTGTTCTGTACGTTTATGGAACATTGTAATTTTTTGTAGAGTATGTTTAAAAAGTTCTTGGAAATAACAACAATAGAAATCAGTTACTGAACTTTTCAATTGTTCTGGGCTGATGAAAACCAATTCTGTGTGAAACAAGCACATTGGAAGAGTGAAATCTGGAAAGTTCAGATAAAGATTTGTCTGTTCTAGGTTGGACTTGTGGGCTAACTGAAGAAGCAGAGAGTGGGTTTTTTATTTTTCACCTTTATTCTTATCTCTCTGCTTCCTAAGTATTAAGGGGGTTAAAAAAATGAAAGAAATGTCTTGAGTTAACATAAGTATTAAGTGGTCTTTTGTCACATGCTAGGATGCAGTTAAGGGAGAAGCAGATTTGTTTCTTCTTTGTTAGAAGAATAACATGTTTGAAGAAAGTAGTTCTTAGCTGAAGAATAGATTTCTCATTAATAGGGTAAAAAAAAAAGGAATAATGGATACTGATGTTTTTTCTTTTTTATTTTTTATTTTTCACTTTAAATAGCTGCCTTTTTGTGCTCCAGTTGTCCTAGCCCAGTCTGTTGAAAATGTATGGACTACTTGCAGGATTAATAAACAGAAACGCCACTTACTGGAGGCTCTGTGGCTCAGCTGTGGTGGGGCAGGTATGAAAGTCTGGCTTCCCCTGTTTCCCAGAGATCATCGAAAACCGCATTCCTTTCTGTCAAGACGGATCATGCTGCCTTTCCACATCAACATATACCCATTGGCTGTTTTGTTTGAAGATGCCTTGGTTCTTGGTGCTGTTAATGACACTGTGCTCTATGACTGTTTATACACTCAAACCAGTGCTAGAGAACACTTAGAGGTTCTCTTTCCTTTCTCCATTGTTGAGAGAACCTCTCAGATCTACCTCCATCACATTTTACGCCAGCTCTTGGTTAGGAACCTCGGTGAACAAGCCTTGCTTTTGGCCCACTCCTGTGCCACATTACCATACTTTCCTCATGTACTAGAACTGATGCTTCATGAAGTGCTGGAAGAAGAAGCTACCTCGCGGGAACCCATTCCCGACCCTCTCCTTCCCACTGTGGCGAAGTTCATTACAGAATTCCCCCTCTTCCTGCAGACAGTTGTTCATTGTGCTAGGAAGACAGAATATGCCCTGTGGAATTACCTTTTTGCTGCTGTTGGAAACCCGAAGGACTTATTTGAAGAGTGCTTAATGGCCCAGGACTTGGACACAGCTGCCTCTTACCTTATTATCCTACAGGTAATGGCACCAAATATATTGCAAGAGTGCTGATGTTTACTAACATTGTAATATTTTAAAAATAATGTCATATCAAAATTGTGCATGTTCAACGGATTTTTAATTTAACAGTTTTCTGTTGATATTACGTCCAGTTAGGAAGGGTAGTAAGATCATGCAGTGTAAGTAGTTAGTTTACTGTTTTAAATAAAATAATAGCATGAAGTTTGCTGTTTATAATCTTTAGTAAACTTGAATGTGAAGCAATGTGGCTTTACTTAATAGAACTTCTGATGCTCTACAGTAAATCACTTAATTCTGCTTTGTTGCTTGCAGAATATGGAAGTTCCAGCAGTTAGCAGACAACATGCTACTCTCCTATTTAATACTGCCTTAGAGCAGGGAAAGTGGGATCTCTGTCGTCATATGATTAGATTTCTTAAAGCCATTGGCTCTGGAGAATCAGAAACACCCCCAGCTACACCAACAACTCAGGTTTGTGATGAGAAAAGTAAATACTGTGCATCAAACCTTGTATGATTAATCTTCATGTTATATAGCATGTTTGGTCCTTTGAGTGTATGTTTTGGTTTTCTTGGTTTTAGGAACCTAGTTCAAGTGGTGGCTTTGAGTTCTTCAGGCATCGCAGCATTAGTTTATCCCAATCAGCAGAGAATCTCCATAGCAAATTTAATTTGACAAAAACACTGAGTATGCCCTCTGGCCCATCTGGAAAGAGGTAATGTCCTCTCCTTCCCCACTTTGTTAGGTATAGTACTAACTTTCTTAGCAATGTAAGTTATAGAAATAAATTATATTATAGATTTGTCATAATCTCCTTCTACATCTTTTGCATTTGTCATTTCACAACTTTTATATAGTTCATGTCTGATAGCATTCTTGGGAGAGTATATTCTCACACATGTATGTGTGTTTCTATGTATACACAGGCATGCTTACATAGATATTGCTGACCAAAAGACACTGTGGCTGTGGTACACATTACATGTGTAGTAATTTAAGTAGCTAGTGAGACCACATGCCTCATAATTAAAGGATGTTTTGCTGCAAAATACATTTCGAACAGCTCACAGTTCACAGCGTCACAGTTCACTGCTCTGCTATGCACATCTTGGTCTAGCAGTGTATTTCCAAGCTACAAATAGAATGTTTTATGCCTTGGGGTGAACCCCGCTAAAGCTGCTATATACAGACTTGATAGGTATTAGAGTTCAGAAGTAGTATGGAACTGAAATTCATTATTACCTTTGCTTTGGCTTTTTTTCCACATTGTGATTTTTAAAACAATCCTAGTATACATTCAAATACCCAGAATTAGTAATTTTTAATAGAGAGTACTATCTTAAAAGTTTTAATAGGAAGGGTTCTAGGCCAATATTTGACTATTTCTCTAAACTTTGCAATGCCATCTGCCTTTTATCTCTCTTACTTTTTTTTCTGCATTGCTGATTGTTTAATGCTCTATAAATACTGCTGCTGTTGTAACTTAAATCCTTTATTTCACCTACTTCTTGAGGCAGTGGGATCTTTTAGAGAATATAAACAGCCAGGAATGATGAAAACTGTTTTTGCTGTTGTATAGAATTCTACTACTCTGGTCACTTGATGTTCTGCAGTGGTGGCCAACAGCCTTTGCGACTCAGCTTTATCAGTGTTCACTTGACTGTTCTGTGCTCTGTGTGTAGGTGGAGTAAAGACAGTGACTGTGCTGAGAACATGTACATTGACATGATGCTCTGGCGGCATGCTCGGCGTCTGCTGGAGGAAATCAAGCTGAAAGACCTTGGCTGCTTTGCTGCACAGTTAGGCTTTGAGCTGATCGGCTGGTTGTGCAAGGAGCGAGCCAGAGCTGCTCGCGTGGAGGATTTTGTGTGTGCTTTGAAAAAGCTACACAAGGATTTCCTGTGGCCATTTCCAGTTATACCGGCTTCGTCCATTAATTCACCTTTCAAGAATGGAAAGTACAAGACAGGTACAGTAACTTCTGAGTTTGATATGAACTACATTTCCCTCCTGCAGTGCTACATCTGTGAGTCTCAATGTGTTCTGCCTCTGTTCAGCCAGGATAAGAACAGGCTGAGGCTTGCCACCTGCACAACTTTCTCACAGAGTGTATTTTTTGAGGAGATTCTGTTTAGCATAGACAGTATCTCTTGTGTGATTACCATTTGTGTTGAAATCTCCTGCTTTCTCAGGTGTCCTTAAATGGACATCAGTGCAGCTATTGAACTGAACATGGAAATTGTGCCACTGTAAATTCTGCTGCAGAAATTACTAAAATCAGTATTCTTTTGTAGCCTCTAGATGAGGTTTTGATTAACTCTTTTAAAATTAAAAAGCAGAGTTCCTAATGTTTGAAATTTAATTTGTTAGATGGTAAGAACTTTGAAGACTTTGCTGTAAACCTTCTTTATGTTTTTGATCTCTCAGTTCACTACCTTATCTCCTTACAGCAAAGTTGACACTTGCTACCTTATCTCCATATGACAAGGTTGACACTGGCTGCCAAGTCTTCCTCTTCTTAGTAGCAGCATCATAATTTACTTCTGTTGATGCTAACACTTTATCACATCATACTTCTTTTATGCTAGTGCTTACATAAAAAGCTGATCAGAAATTCCTGAAATGCCTAAACTTGCTGCATTCCCTTGTAGTTCATTGCTCCCCTGAATATTGACTTAGATGCAAGTTTTAGCTTCCTGAAGTGCCTGGAGAGAACTGTCTGAATTTCCTTTTGGATACTTACATGATTTTCCTATGGTGTGTTTTGATTTTTTTTAGCCATGGGGGAGCAACTGCTAAAATCTCAGTCTGCAGACACCTTTGTAAACATGGAAATGGACACAGGGGTTTCAAACACACCTCGCAGTCGCAGCTGGCTTGGTACTATCAGCTCTTCTCACAGAGAGATTGACACTGTTTCATCCCATGGACCACACATGCAAGATGCATTCCTTTCTCCTTTGCTAAGTAAAGGTTAGTCACTCTTCCTTCTATTTGCTCTTTGGAAAAATGTGAAGTGTGTGCTTATATTTTGACATTTGCGTGGTCAATGCTGTATTGTTGCTTGTCAACTGCTGATAAGGAAAATTCAGGAAAAAAAAGAAGGACTTACTGAAAAGTGAACTGAATTTTTTACAACGGAAAGATAATGCCCATGTTGTACATCTGTAAGTACACGAAGCTGAATATGAAATAGATGTTTGCTTAAGTTTCTGTCTGTGGTGATAACTTGAAGTTCAGTATTTTTTCAGGCTGGCTAGGAAGAGTGTCCTATGTTGTGGGGCTTTTTTTCTTTGTCTCTTGCATGGATCAGCCTCTTGCAGGGGTTGGAACAGCTCTAATTACATGAACTTTGTGCTTTTGGGTTTCTTAGGAATGATATTAGATACATTACTTACAGAGGAAGTTGTGGATATTAGAGACCCATATAGTTGTATTTTTTCCTATGGCTTTATTTAAATCCCTTTTTAAAAGCTGCAGTGTATAATCAGCTTACTAAAATAGAAATATTTTACTTAGTATTTTTTTTCTGAACACGGAGATGGGAAAAGTTTGTTGGACAATTCAAGTATTTTTTAAATTTAAATTTATTTTAAATTTTTTTTAATACTTCCTCTTGTCCTTGAGCATAGAGCAACATTTTCAACAGTATCTAAGTCATGTGATTTCCACTCTATCAGGGCAAAGATCTAAGTATCTAGTGTGAACTACAGTCTCTTAATTTAAGACTGTAAGAGAACCTTCTGTGAGATTCAGAGCTTTTGGAGATCCTCTCTGCTTGGGCACAGTCTCATTTTATTTTCACTCCTGTTTCTCTTGTTTTTTAAATCTGGAGACTGCAAGAAAATGAGTATCTCTTTTCATTGCACTGGTTTTACTGCTGTCTGCCACTACTGCTCTTTCTATAAACAAGTATATTGGGGCTTTTTTCTGAGCTGGATGAAGACCCCAGAGTTCAGTGGACTTTGGTATGCATTTTGAAGCAGTTTATTTCTAAAGAAACAAAATTAATAGTCTTTAAAACATTGAAAGCTGAATTGTAATAACCATTTCAAAAAATAGTAATCCAGCACTGGTATTCATGGACAAGAAGATAATCAAATAACTTTTTGACTTCCTAAACATTTTGCAAGAAAAGATGCATCTGCTTTAATATGGAAATTGTTCTCAAGGGTAGGTGCCTTCATGACTCACCACTGTAATGGTTTTAGCTTTGATGTTACTGTTCCTTTGAAAATTCTGTTACTGCATGTGTTTTTCGTGTTTTTACTGGAAATACTTCTTTTTGTAATTTGTGCAGGTAAATATTTACATTACAAAGCTTTCGTTATCTTCATAGTTTTGTGTGAAGAAAAGAATAACTTCATTTTAACAAAATTAAAAGTTAAGAAAGCAGAATTTTAGACAGATTGTAATCCTTCCTAGACTTAACCTAGGACTATAGTATGCAAGATGCTGTATTGGTGCTTTCATGATTGCCAACACATACCTAGGATCCCTTACTGATAATAATTCTCCCAAATTATTTTACTGGATAGAAGAACGATTGCGTTCCTGCAAATGTAGTTCTACCATCCAGAGTGACAAGAAAAATCCTGAAGTGGGATAGACAATATGCCTGAAGTAACTGTGACACACCCTAAAGCACTACTGTTTGTCAATTTTTATAGAAAGTAGTTCAGAAATTCTGAGTCTTACTAAAGTAAGTAGTTTCTTTTTTCCCTTATATTTCTGAGTGTTTTTGATAGGTGATGAATGCAGCATTGGTTCAGCAACGGACCTGACTGAAACAAGTTCTATGGTGGATGGTGACTGGACCATGGTGGATGAAAACTTCTCCAGTCTAAGTTTAACCCAGTCAGAGCTTGAGCAGCTCTCTCTAGAACTGGCCAGTAAAGGGCCACACAAGTCACAGGTGCAGCTGAGGTAAGTAATGACATGTGTGCCTTTGAGATTGAGAATTGTTGGCATGCAGCATTAGGAGAAAGCAACAATCTACACAGTCACACTGCAATTTTTGTCTTTGGAGTAGAAGAATAAATAAACAGACTTTTTTTTCATATAGGTACTTGCTACATATCTTCATGGAAGCAGGATGTCTGGATTGGTGTGTTGTCATAGGCCTTATTCTCAGAGAATCTGCAGTTATCAACCAGGTTTTCAGTATCATGCAGTCCTCTGATATTGATGGAGAAATCTGTCAAAATATCAAGACTGGCCTAGATGCTGTTGACAAGTGGGCTTCTACGGATTGGTAAGTGTTACTTTCTCCCTTCAGATTCATTTGAGTTGTAGATAGTTTGTTACCTAAAAAGTAACTTTGAGTTACCTTAGCCGTAGCTGAAACCTAACTTCAGAAAGGTGTAACCAAACTGGGAAAAAAACCACAAACCAAACCAAACCCAAAGCAACCAGCTTTCCAACTTTTATTGTTTGATTGGGTTGCGGTTTTCTTTTTATCTAAATATGTTTCTGCTTTTCAGGCACATGACAGAAATACTAATTTTAATTCACTCATGGTGTTCTGTCCCATCCTCTTCCTAGCCCTGGGTACAAGCCATTTCTAAATATCATCAAACCACAGATCCAGAAACTAAATGAAATAGTAGAAGAGCAAGTACAACCTGAAGTGTTTCAGCCAGTGAATCCTTCTAAGGTTCCCGAACAAGCGAACCCAAGAGCTGAGGAAAGCAGGACTTCATCTAGCCATGGCACTAATCCTCAGAGTGATGCTGGCAGCAGCAGTGCAAGCAGACATGAAGAAGACAAGGCTAAGACAGAGGATGAGGATTCATTCCAGGAAGGCAGTTATGACTGTGTTGTGTCTTAAATGGAAGGTGAACAACTTCCCAAGCATCAGGTGTGAAAGGAAGCAAACCAGCTCTTAGATCTGCTTCCGTGTTTTGGATTTGAACTCTTTTTTTAATTTTGTTTGTTTGGTTTGGTTTTTTAATATTTCAATCTTTGAAATTTTTAGTGGGGATAACTAAACATCAGTTTCATCTGATAATTTCAAAAGGAGGCATGATTCTTTTTTGATGCAATCACCAGACTGCAGCTTTACATTTTGATACTTTAAATAGTGTTGGAGAGACAGTGAACACACATGGAAACAGATTCAGCCAATGTTCATCAGTACCTTTACATCACCAACACATTCCGAAGAAACTACTTATATCTTGCTTGAGTTTAAAAGGCGAAGAGGGGATTAAATATAAAAACTGTTTTCTTTGCAGCTTGCCTGCCTAATAAATGTCTGATCAATGCAGTTCAGATTGGTTTGATACCAATATTTTGTATTAAAGGACTGTAAAATATATTGTATGTTTTTGTGAATAATCTTGTACAAATACTCAAGACTGTACCATATTTGGAGGTACCTATATGTATTTGCATGTTTCTAGATGACTAGTAAAGTTAAAGCAGAGTTGCACTTCTTTCTGGATGAGGCATACTTTACTGACCTGACACTGACACAAGGTGGCTTACCTGTTTTTTACTGCCACTTAACAGATCTTGGAGTTGGGTTAAGGGACTGCTGAAGGTTATTTATTTCATTGTAAATTCTTTTCTGATAAATGGATTTTTAAAATGTAAATAATCGTCATATACTCTTGCTATGGAAAACTAGTTTAACAGCTCATACTTAAACATTTTTCAAACATTTTATAATATGCATACTTCTAACTAAGACATATTTAACTTTCATACAATGTTATGGAAAGCTGGCTGCAGAAGTCTGTTGCTTTGAGGTACTTATTTTTTCTAGCTGCTGTCCCTATGTAATAACTACCTGTAACAGTATTAATTTAGTTATTCGCTTGTTTGTACTGTGCAATCTGAACAAAAATGCAGCATTACTCATTTTATACACAATAAACTAGTTTATTTTTTATAACATCACTTGATTACTGACATGGACCAAACTAGTCATTGTAGGGTAGTTACAGCATCTGTTGCTTTTCTAGTGTAGTTACTAAATGCACATTCATTTAAACTCTAAAAATTAAGACTATTCACAATTAAGTTTTAAATGAATTGTGGTTTCATCATCTTTATTTCCTTTGTAGATAAGATCAAGTGCTTTAAAATGTACAGATATTAAACTGTTGCTTTAGAAAGGCTTTACTAAGCCAATACAACCAGTACAAGTGCAATAATTGCGAGTATTACTTGGAAAGCTGGAGCTATTAATGAATGCAACTTGAACTTCATTTTAAGAGTTGAAACTGAGGCTGAAGTTAGAGGAAAGAAAATCAGTCTGAGTCCCAGCATTCAGCTTATTCTGCATTGTAGCTACTGGTTACAGATAATGTCTATGATACCTACAAGCCTGTTGTGACCTGACGTCAAAATTCATTCTTGTTTTAAGGGGATAATACTTAAAGCTTTTTTTATGATAAAGAAACCTGCTTAATCTATGTTAAAAGAAATAAAAACTGTGCTTCAAGTTAATATTTTTCTGTGGTTCTGTGGTAATAATGTAAGCCAAGCTCATCCTGGTCAGCGTTCTGCTGTTCAGGTGTTGGATCTGTGCAAGTAAAACCATGCATTAACTGATATATTAACATTCTTAATATTCATATCTTACTACTGTGCTACTGTTGTTTAGCAGGTAAATCTTTTTAGTTGTGAAATTTTAGAAGTTTGTACTTCTTTAGTAGTAATTATCTCTATGCAAATCTTACATGCTAATTTTGTATTTTGATTTCACTGCTGTTATACTTGTAATTAAAAGACAAATGTATTCAACTTTACTTGAAGTTACTCCTGTGAAAAATAACGATTTCTGACTTCAAGCCATTCAGGTAGGCCATCTTAGAGACACAAAGCTCTCAAAGAAACCACCTGATGAAGATTGTTTTTTATACTCCTCTGGCTTGTTTTTTACAGGATGAAGGAATCAAACCTTTACCTTATTTAGTGCATCTTTGAAGTTACATCCACCTGCTGCTAGGTTTAGGTGGCAAGGGTGTGGTAGCAAGGGGGGCTTTGTCAGACAGAGCCAGTTCCAACAGACACAGTAAAGCCTGTCAGCCAAGCTGGTGCCTCCTCTCTGAAACATGTCTAACAAGGGGTGAAAAATGCTGTGGGAGATGAGTGAGGAAGAGTCCTGCAGGCAGCCAGGCCCATAAAGGAGGAGCAGGAGGAGGTATTCCAGGCACTGGAACAGAGATTCCCTGCAGCCTGTGGCTCCGTGCAAGTAACCACCCACATTAACTGATATATTAACAGTCTTGCTGCTAGCATCTTACTGCTGTGGTACTGCTCAGCAGCTCCATCCTTTTAGACAATGGGGAAGCAGGCTGCCCACCTGCAACCCACTGTGGAGCACACTGGAGCAGATACCCACAGTGGCAGCCTCGGAACACCCACACTAATAAGCAGGTGGATGGATGAGCCCTGAGGGAAGCTGCAGCCCGAAGAGCCCGCGTAAGAGCAGGTTTCTGGCAGGAGCTGTGGCTTGGGGGGATCCATGCTGGAACAGTCTCTTCCTGAAGGACCACCCAGCACGAGGAGGATCCACTCTGAAGCAGTTTATGAGAGACTGTATCCCATGGAGTGGACCCCGTGCTGGAGTAGGGTAATAGTGAGAAAAGGAAGGAAGCAGAGAGGAAATGTTGCAGACTGACCGTGACCCCAGTTCTACTACACCACTGTGGGAGAGAAGGTAGAAGAATGAATCTGGGAAGGAAGGGGAGATTGGGGGAAAGTGTTTTGTTACTGTATTTTAATTGGTAATAAATTAATTTTCCCAAGGCCAGGTTTTTTCACCTGTTGCGGGTACCAGTGAATAATGTCCCTGTCTCAACCCATAAATTTTCTCGTTTTCTCTTCCTGGTCTGCTGAGGGGAGAGCAGTTTGGTAGGTACCCACCAGCTAGACAGGGTTAACCCACCACAAAAGGTTTATTCATCTACAAATCTGCACTATGTAACTAAAGATAGGAAAAATGGGCCACTTAACCAGCTGAGAATCAACATCTTTTTATGGAATTCCAACATGTTGGCACTCTTTTTGCTTTGTGTATCCAGCTCACAAAACTTGCTGATGTCAGATTTCCTCCTTCACAACAATTTGCATATCATCAAGTTTTCTTGATCTGTTTCTCACCCTGTGCAAAACTAACTGCATCAGAAAAACAGCAACAATACTCTTTATTCCTTGTTACCAGTTTAACAGGTCCTTTCACACTGGGTATACTTGCAAAACTGCTTGAATCAAGTCGCATTTCTGAAGGTAATTCTTCACAATCACTTTCGTCAACCCAGGTAAGCTAATTTTTCCTCAGCGTGTTTTAGGTCAAAAAAACCAGTTCAAATGGTTTTAGAGCTGAAGTGTCTGTAAGCTACAGGTTTGAGACACACTGTTAAGTAAGCAGAAATACCTGAATTCATAATCTAGCCAGAATCCGTACAAAGGAGGTCCTTTTCATAATAAACTGAGGGGAGAAGTTGTCTATGGCTATAATGATATTATAAAAGATGATGGGTAACTTGTTGAGGGTGGTAAGCTGGCGTCAACTGAAGGATGGATTTCCCCCAAGCAAGGCAGAAAATAAAGGCTACAGACACAATTTACAGTCTCAGCTTAGTTTCCTCTCCTAGAGCTGTAGACTGTTGGAAGTACCCTAGTAGGCAGTGGCAGGAGTGGCAGCGTGGGGTGAGTGCAGTAAGTCATCCCAGTGTTTAAGCACAAAAAAGAGAGATACAAATTTGTTGAGTGTTGTTTATCACATGGCCCCTCGAATAGGAAATTCCTTGGGCTTACTTATTCAGAGAGCACTGAGAAGACTTAATTTAAGAGTCCACAGCTGGACCCTGAAGCTACTACACAGCAGACACAAGGCATCTAACTACTCTTTCGTAATTTTTTTCAAGTTCCTGTTTCTATTCAAAAAATTCCAAACTCCCCTAAAAACCCCCAAAATCACAAAAGAATAAAACAAAAAAACCTCCCAAGCAATATAAAACAAAAGCCTTCAAAACAAAACAAACCCACCCAAACAGAACCAACCACCATCCCCTCCCCTGAAAAATCCATCTCCAAATAAACTCTGCATGGGCAGCTGTCTTGGTTTGAGAGACACAT